>JAJOZX010001654.1:827500-839739 GCA_023014485.1 Bathynomus jamesi
TAACAATTTTGAAAGTTAGCGGCGCTAATTAGCGCCGCTAATCCCAGCACTGTTTATTAGAACATTCATTCCCTTGCATTCTGTTTTATTATAATCTATTCTTCTTTTTTTTTCGAAGTAGAACATATTCGAAGGTAGATTCTAACATTAACCACTGACGTGAATTCATAGAATATTTTCTTAAGATAAAATTATTTACTCCGCTATAGAATGTACTGAAATTCAAATTAGTTTTTAAAAAATCCCAGGCTTCATTTAATTTAAGTATATATCATATACGCATTACATCTATAATGGTATGGTAAAAAGGTTTTATTTTCATATTTAATTTACTTCACTTTCTTCAATTATCGCGGGAATTATGTTTCTGCGTTCGGTAATGACGCGAGCAAACTTAAAAATGAGAGATGTATTTTCTAATTTAAAAAAAAAGTTTATTAATAACTGTTAATTTGTTTTTCGTCCTGTTCTTCAGGTTGAAGCAGGGAGGGTAAAAGCGATTGGACTGTCCAATTTCAATAACAGCCAAATTAACAGAATAATGAAAAGTAAGTTTCCCAAACTACAAAACTTTTAACATCTACAAAGTGGCCGCAAAGTTCCTTTGGGGTGAAATTACAGCATATCTGTATGTTGTCCTTGTTTTTCATGTAAAGAGACTTTGTGGCCACCCTATATTTCCACTTCATCATTAAATATTCCAAGATATTTCATTTAGTTTAGGTCAAGAAAAACTGTTTAAACAGTGAAATGTAAGTCCTGTTTAGATAAACCTATTTTAGTCATATTTTACTATTGGTCTTGGTAATCAGGAAAAAGAGGGGAGAGAGAATAGATAGGGAAGGCTTATTGGCGTGATGTAAAAATTGGAATCTAAAGCGTGAACATTATAGACCATACATTAATTACTTCTTTCATACTTAAAAAGAGTATGGGATTCACATTACTTCTTGTCAGTACTTAGAGCGAATGGTATGGAAACGTGTGATTCTGCATAGTCTCTTAAGAATCTCTAAATCTCATATTTTATAAAGTTGCAAAGATTCCTCCCGCCGTTCACCAAATCGAAATTCACGGATACCTTCAACAGCGCCCCCTTGTAGAAAAGTGCAAAGAACTCGGCATAGTTGTTGTCGCGTACTCGCCTCTTGGAGCACCTCATAGGAAAGAATGGTGAGATCAGCGTGATTATAAAATAGCCTGTTTAGCATTCTACAGTTACAGGCTATAGCCAGCCATAAAACTGGTTATTTAATGTATAATTAGCGTTCATTTTGCCAGAATTCAGTTAGTTTTCTTCGGTACAGACACATCGTAAGACGAGCTTTTCTTTTTTGTAGATAACAATCAAGCTACAATTGGTTATGGAAGTCGGGATAAATACAGTGTATCATGACTTTGATTACAGATTGTACAGGGTGTCCATAAATGTTTACCCTGAAAACAGTATGCTCTCATGTTTTAATGACAAATCTTACATCCGTTTTCTTTTTACAAGTGATCTCGTACACGCATAGAGTTTCTGTGCTGGTGTGTTTCGTCTACCGCATTCGCCGCTAGGAGCGCTGTAGTAGCTGTTCAGTTAAGATGACGTCTGTGACAAAAAAGGCACAATGTGTTGTGTGGCTTGCAGAAACAAAATCTCCTGTCACTGTTCAGCGAAGGTTCAGAACAAAGTATGGAAAGAATCCACCTGATGTGAAGTTAATTAAGTCGTGGATGAAAAAATTCTTGGAAACTGGAAACGTGGAAAAGGGAAAGAGCAGTGGTAGCCCTTCAGTTTCCGATGGGACGGTGGAAAACATTCAAACTGCTTTCACACGGTCACCAAGGAAATCGGTGAGACAAGCTTCATGCCAACTAAAGATACCGAAGTCTACGGTGCACGAGGTGTTACGCAAACGTTTGAAGTTACACGCCTACAAGGTACAAATTGTTCAAGAACTGAAGCCTGATGACCGTCCAAAACGTGAACAATTCGCTATTGACATTTTGAACAGCATTGACGAGGATAATGACTTCTTGTTACGTGTCTGTTTTTCAGACGAGGCTACGTTTCATCTTAGTGGTAGAGTCAACAGACACAATGTGCGTATTTGGGGATCGGAAAACCCACGTGCCGTAAGGGGGCATATTCGGGGCAGTCCGAAGATCAATGTCTGGTGTGGACTAATGCATGACCAGATAATTTGTCCTTTCTTCTTCGCTGAGAACACTGTTTCCGCAACTGTGTACCTGGATATGCTCACCAATTACGCCATCCCCCAGCTGCAGGACAGGCAGCCAACTGTCATCTTCCAACAAGATGGGCAAAGGTGGGCAGTTGCGGCGCAACTTGCGGCGCAACATTTTTGGTTGCGCTTGCGCTTGCGGCGCAACTTTTTGAAAAGGGTTGCGCTTGCGCGTGCGGCGCAACTATTTCAGCAGAGTTGCGGTTGCGGTTGCGGCGCTACAAAAATTGTTGCGCGTGCCCACCACTGAAGATGGGGCACCCCCTCATTGGGCGCATGTTGTTCGTGAAACTCTCGACGCAACATTTCCAAATCGATGGATTGGCAGGGACGGGCCAATCCCATGGCCCCCAAGATCACCAGACATTACCCCGCTGGATTTCTTTCTCTAGGGTCATGTTAAAGATTTGGATTATGCAACAGTTGTTCCAGATATCAGACATTGCGAGAACGCATTACGGATGCAATCGCAGTTAACCCACAAATGTTGGAAAATGTGTGGCGTGAGTGTGAATACCGTTTAGACATTTTACGTGCCACTAGGGGTGCACATGTGGAAGCTTATTAAGTTCATTAACTATGTATCAAAACTTTGTATGTTTAGCTACTTTATGGACACCCTGTACTTTCAATAGGGTTCCAATAGGATTCATATCAGAGCTTACAGGCATCAAAGGAAAATCCTGCAGCCTCTTTTGTTTCTCCACTGAGAAGTGTTTATGGAAATGTTTTGTTACATCCCAGTGTACTAAAACAGTGTTTCAGAATGAAAAAATTATACGTATATAAGTGTACATATAAATGATCTAAAGTAAAATGTTATGAAAGTTTGCCGCGTTGCTAACGGGTATCGGAGTGTACCACATGGTCACCTCCGACTTTACCCGTACAAGTCTGATAAATTTTATAGAAGCAATAAGCATCTCATGATAATTTTTCATACTCTTAAGAGTATTAACAAGATATACATATTGTTTAGTATTCTGTAAATTTACTGTTGAATGTGAAGTGTGTTATACGATTTAAATCTTTCCATTGTAGTAATTTTCAGACCTAACTCTCAAATAAGTTGCCAAATGAAACATTGGCTACAAAGACCGCAAAAGTAAATTGGTCTGACCAGATGACTTACTTAAAAATAAATTAGTAATTTTACGTAGAATCATCATCAAATATTTATTTTATAAAAATTCTACCTAAAGTAATTAAAAATTGTACCTTACGTATGAAAATAATTAAAACTTAATTACATTTATGCAATGTTAACTTAGGCTCTGCATAACGGAAAGAGACCAATGTGATATAATATGCGAATTATACCTTTTTTCAGGAAAAGCATGTCTCCAGTCCTGCTAGAGCATCCAACTGTTTTGGAAATAGGAAAACGCCACGCTAAATCAAGCGCTCAAGTCCTCCTGAAGTTCCTCCTTCAACAAGACACTATCGTCATCGCGAAATCTGCTAATCCGGAGAGAATAAAGTCCAACTTTAATGCAAGTTTAATGGAAACATAATTAGGCTAAACAGTTTCAAACTTTTCCTTTTGCGTGACATCACAGCATCAATTTCCATCTTGATAAACTTTAATCTACGTTCAATTGATCTGATAGAGAAAACTAATATTGACTTTACTTCTTTATTTCACTATAATTATTCTCAATGTGAATGCGTAGCATATTATTAAAGGGCGCCCGGTAGCTCAGTGGTTACGGTGGTGGACTCTGAGCGGTAAGGCTCTGGTTCGCTCTCGCCTGCTGGTTCCTGCATTGAGTTGAGTTGGCCGCTTACCCTGTTCGTGCTGAAGCTAAAGGTGACCCTTGAGGTACACACCCACACATCGTGGGAAAATGAACATCCTGGCTGTTACCTTTCTACATTATTAACCTTGGCATGCATAGCGGGGTCCAATTGAACCCCGCTATGTACGGTGATTTGATTCGCCTATGCAGTCTATGGTTAAAGAATTATTATTATTAACTTCTGTTCGTATCTATAGGTCTCAGATTTTCATCTTTCCGAGGAAGAAATGAAGTCTTTGACTACTCTCGACAGAGGAGAAGAAGCGCGTGTGTATCATCTGAGAAACGTCTTCCGCGGGTTTGTATACACAGTAACTGTAATCTATCTGCTAGTCAGAGTTTTAACTCTTTCCGCCCCAGTTGGTCCATATGGGCCCATAATAGTGGGTTTTTGTTTTTTTACTAATTCATAAATAAATTGGCCCGCAAAGGGGTTAACCCCATAAAAAAAAGCTTTCCTCTTAGACCAAAGTAAGATAGCCAAACTCTGCTACCGAGGTTATATGTAGTTCTTGTGTACCAATCTCAGATTGAAGTGATCTCAGATCTTGACCTTATTGTAGTAGCTGTATAACAGGGTTGGCCCGATTGGACCCGACGCAGTTGTCCCCGGTGGTTTTTTTCAGAAAAAACACTTGAACAAAAAAACACAAAACCCACGCAACTGGGTGTTTTTAGTTTTTTTTTCTTTTCAAAATAAATCAGAGTCGCTAATAAAATAATGTAATAGATTAATTCTTGCACAGTACTCAATACTGAAATACACTGAAATATGAAATATGGATCAGTAAAAGATTTCACATTCACACAACTTGACTGAGATATTACAAACATTAATTATAATTATTTGAGCATTTTATTTTCAAACAAAACATATACCTAACCCCAATGAAAATACAACTCGTGGTAAATAGTCATTTTTGTAATAAGCTCTCATTTATTTAGCTCTATTCTTATACTATTTTGGCCATTTAAAATATGAAAATGCCCGATAAACCCCGATAAACCCCGAAAACCCCCAGGTGGGTTGGGTTTTTGCCAACCCTGCTGCATAGAGGTCCAAATATTATTTTAACATTGCGGTGTTCAGTTTATATATTGTTTTCCCCCCACATTCGAGATTAATTTTCATTATTTATGAATAATACTAGTTTATGAATAATACTAGGAATATGGTATAGTATTCCAATTAATGGTCGTATCTGCACGAATGGTATTTCATACTACTTCGTCTGACTGAACTACTTTGTGGCAACATCCCAACACCGCTTTCCGTTAGGTTAACGAGGTTAACGAGGTTAAGGAAGGTTGGGTTCATTAAGTCGTTGGATGGGTGACCACCATCCGCTTTCAGATAATGTAGCGACCCGTGGTTCGGATACCACGCAAAGCTATAGATCCCCTCCGTCCCAGGAGATTTGTCGTTACGAAGGAGGTTAGACTACTTCAAACACGAGTTTGAACGAAAACAAAATCAGTCCTGTTCACTCGTGTTCAGTCCTGAAGCGTGACACAGCCTCTAATTTCTGTAAATTTTGCATTTCATTTTCTATTTAACAGTGGTCATGTATGAAAGATGAGCAAAACAAAATATATTTAATTATTGTAACCTAATCCTAACATTAATTTGTTAGTTATAACGGCTCATACTCATAGTTTGTGAAAAAATATTACCAATTTAAAAGACTTTGTTTGAACGTAAGAAGATGGTGTTATATATACTATATACATTAGGGTGGGGTGAAACGCAATTCTTTGTGGAATATTTATTTGCCTCACCTATAATTTGCTGTATTGGGTTCTATAGATGACATAAAGTGATATAAAAGAAAAATCAATTTTGCCCTAATAGCGCATTTTTGAGAAAAACAAAATGGCCGCTAGTCAAACATATGAATGCTTATAACTTGAAAAATATGCATCCCATTAAAAGACACTATAGAATAAAAATTATTCAAAATAAAAATAAATAAATTAGAAAGTGCCCTTTTATAAATTACTTTCTCAATTTTAAATTTTATCAAAATTTACCTCGGTAAATATCACAAATAAATCGCTTTTTTCTAAATAAATGAAAAATTCTTTGATGACCGAAGTAGATTACTTTGATAATAGTTAATAACCTTATATAATTTTGAATATTCAAACTATAATCTACAACAACACTAATCAACGAGAAAAATTGACATTTTATTACCACAATTGCAGAAATGTATAATCAATACACTTCGAAAAAGATCCCTTTTCAAAAATCGTGAAGTGTTTGCTTTTATTAAATTTTGGTGAATTATTTCAGTCTCTAATTAAAAGCTAATTGTCTAAAAGTGAAGTCATTTCTTTCTTGGTTTCCATACATGGCAGCAATGAACGAGACCTAATTCTTGCTCTTATAAATCCATCACGGGATTCTTGAATATACAGATGAGGCCGCATCGGTGACAAGTTTTATTGCCGTCTCGACACTTTGTGAATGAAATGGATAATTGGGTAGGCACAGTTTTTTAACCCTAAGTGCATTGAGTTCAATATTTGTGAGCGCCATAGTGAGGGGAGGTTCAGTCAGCATTTTTTTTACCAGTAAATAATATCATCCCATGCGTTTTGCGTTGAAATTTATCTCAGGAACCTTAAATTCTCCGATTTTTTTACACATTTTCCGTCTTTGTTCTGATGTTCATGATGAAATCAACTGCTCTGTTTCGTTTTTGTTCTGATGTATCTGATAACATTGCTATCAGAACATTTTCACAATGAGCAAAATATGCGTTTCTAGCAATGTAAGGCTTCACTACATTTGAACATCCTTTGGAAGATGAAATCTTTTAATCGCTCCAAATATGTGATGTGATGTCCATTCCATAATATATATATGGTCTACTCTTGATATCGAATCAGCTTGGTCCATAATTTGTAACAATGAAGAAAATTATTGAATAAAGAGCCAATGAGGGAGTTTTCTCTGCAATGTATAGGCGGCAGACACGATTTGCTAATGTCAGCCATCGAGAATGGTTCAGTGGTCCGGGTTTTGTATTTTCCAAATCTTTTGGAACATTCTCATTTCTTATAGCCACAATAATTTTGTACAAATACTGTTGATCTTGGCTAAGATCATCGATAACCTCTTCTGATATGTGTGTCAAATCAATGTCTTCTCTAATTGGTTTGAAATTGACTGCAGGCATTTTTTCACATTCTTTCAGTGCTACTCCGATTTTTCCAGTGAAACATGTTGGACCTTTTGTTTTACCATCAAAATGTTCAAATAAGTATCGAAGGGGAAGTTCATTTGTATGCAGCATACAAATGCTCCATTGTAACGGTTTCTTTAGTTTTTCTTCTATGAAGTGGATGATCCCACCCTTGGCACCTGTGTTGGTATTTGTACTGTCACACCCTATGAGACGAATGCTCTCATTAATAGCTGACTCTTGAAAGAAGAACAAACTATCAACTATATCTTGAGCTTTACCAGAAGAAGAAACTACATGGGTTAAATATTAATTTCCTGGCTGACACCAAAACATAGTGTTCCTCTCTAATGGAGTCTCCGTACCATTTGTTTCCTTTCTTCACCTTCACCAAAGCCTTGTCCTTTCTTCCGTCAAAAAATATAGCAGATATGACAGCAGGATTAGCTTTACTCTCCATCACCAAACTTTTTCTCTCATTTTCTCTTTCCCATTGGATTTTGTTCTTGTCAATCAAAAGCGTACTATCTAATTCATATTGTGTGGAAGTACTCTCTACATCTGAAAACACTCTATTTCGGTTAAAATATGAGAGTCCTTCATTTCTCTTCTTTTAACCATTCCTTCTTCTGTCCGCAATTTCCTAGACTGCATTTTTGTAATTCTTTTTGTACGCGTCGATCGCTGATCCTGTAAAAACAGAAGCTCTTCTTTTGGTACCTTCAGTTCTCTTCGACAGGTGCATCTTATGTGAACATCTTCGCAGCTCTCAGGACAGCCAAAGTTTTGATGGGAGATAAAAGGGCATTAACAGGTACTGATATCGAATAATTCTTCCAAGGTGTCATTAAAATTTTCTCTCATTTTGACACTACTTTTTGATCTACTAAGATCGTTTGCTTTGCCGATGAACCGCTTTAATTTGATATAAACTGGTTTGTTAGCTATTGCAGGAATTGAAGCTTTTCTCCAAATACAGAGTATATCTTCAGTAATTTTGTTGAAAATATCAGAGTTATGTGAAGTTGTAAGGGTCTAATTTATTATTATGGACCTTTACGTAAATAATTAATTAAATGCCAAGGTCACTAGCGCCCAAATACTAGATTGGAATCCAGCACTGCGGCGCAAAAGTAATTTTAATAAAGGAAGGATGGATTATAAAAATTTGTCAACATGAATTTTGTATTTTATTGACAACAATTAATAAACTGTGTGCAACAGTTATTTGTAAATGCAAAGAGGATTTTTACCCGTAACAACTTTGATTGATATATAATTGTGAAATTAAATAATGGCACCGTTTAGCTAATATATAATAATCTGCAACCAATACTGATACTACTAATAATAATAAATATGTAACCAATACTAAACTAATACTGATATGTAACTAATACCAATAAGTAACTAATACCAATAAGTAACTAATACCAATAAGTAACTAATACCAATATGTACAGATACCAATATGTACAGATACCAATATGTACAGATACCAATAAGTAACTAATACCAATAAGTAACTAATACCAATAAGTAACTAATACCAATAAGTAACTAATAATAATATGTAACAGATACCAATATACAACTAATAGCCACAATGACAACCTTGTCTGCAAAGAGAGAGACAAGAATACTGTAAGTAATATTCCAGAAAAAAAAATGATAATAAAAATGGCAAAAATTGATAATTAAAATATATATGCTATATAGGCCCAGTAACCTGTGGATGATAAATTACAGTTAATCCTCATTATGAGATTGTGTTAAGTTGAACAGGAAAACTATCTAAGAAAGTATGTAGGCCACAAATGATTAGTAGGCCATCTGCTAAGAAAATAACATGAAACATAATAGGCTTATGAAGTAAAGTATACTAAGAAAAATAATGGGCAGGCCTATGCCTCTTCAATATAGTAGGCTGAGGTTAATTATCTAAAACAAAGGCTATGGTAGGCCTCAGCTAGGCTAGAGTAATTTACAATTTGGCTTTTGCATAGATAGGCCTAACTTAGTCTAAGATAATTTATAGTATGAATCTTACAGTACTAATCACAAACAGTATAAGGCTTGTTAATGTCTGCAGTATGTGGTATTGCATACAGATATGCAATAGTAAAAAAATAAACATTATAAATAAGAAACATACCACGAAGAAACTTTGCTTGCTGGCGCCGTGCTTTTAAATTGTATATAAAATGTGGAAAACTTGGCGTCCCTTGTGTTGTCGTTGTTGCAAATAAGTTTGTTTTTACTTCACAATTTTACCAACAAGCCAAAATAATCCTTAAAAGCAAACTCACGTCTAGTCACACCATGCCCCCTAAATTTACATTGTTTAAAAGGTACAAAATATATTTTTATATTTGCTTTGAACTTCTTTAATGATTGCACTTTAATTTTTAACTAAATTACTATTCACTGAATGCTTAAGAATTAAAATTAATCACTGGACATGTTTAACTGGACATTTAATTTGTATTTATTTATTTAGATTTTAAAATATTTCACTCGTGCCAACTTGTGGCAATTTTCACTAATAAAAGATAATCCTGTGGTGCAAGGCACTACAAAGTCACTGAAGTGGCTTCTTTTATTTAAAAGAACACGATATTGGCCCACCTGTTTATTTGTTGGCAATGTTGTAAGAGGAAGCTCTTGTGCGGTTCCAAATATAAAATATGGTTTTGATTGACTCCTTGTAGCTCTAATGTTTGAAGCAGAAGCCATATTTGTTACTAATTATCAGAAATTACCAATTCCAAATCCAACAAACCTGAAAAATAAAAAAATTCATTAAACATCTGAAACATTTATATGAGGTAGAAAATGTGAAATAAACAAATTTGCTTCAGCAAACCTTTTTGTAAAAAGAATACTTTTCGAGTTATGAAGCGTATAATGACTGGCTGGCGGCCATTTTGGGGGGGGGGGGGAATGGGGTACTTAGGATGAATTGAAAATTTTTTAATTCCCATTCATTCTTTTTTATCACCCTTCAATCCACCTTATTACCAGTGAAGCAATAGTTGAACAAATTTTCACCCCACCCTAATATACATACTGTGTGTGTGTATATATATGCGCCTCGGTGGTGTAGTGGTTAGCGTCGCTGACTAAGAATCCATCGGCTCCGGGATCAAGACCCGGTGACGGCAGCTGGCGCGCAGCAAAACCCAGCTGTTCATCCGTCCACACAGTAAAAAAAAAAAGTGGTTGATAGATAAATGAGTACCCTGGGTGGGTCTAGTGGTTAAGACGGTGGGCTGCTGGTGGAGCGTGGTTCGGATTCCACGTTAAACTGTAGGAAAAACGACCTTCGTCAGAATGTACAATTCGGGTGGAAGCAAACTAAAGGTAACCAGAGGTATATTAACCAATTAGCTTCATTCTTTCTCAGCATATCAGTGGTGATACTCTAAAATCTCGGAACTGTCACCTCCCCCAAGACTGTCTCTTAGAATTTTTCGTTTCATTTCGTTTCATTTCGTTTCATTTCGTTTCATTTCGTTCATTCGATTCGTGTTGGTGTTGGCGAACAATCATACAAAAAATTAGAAACCATTTACGTTTCATTACCATCGTAACAATTTCAATAACAATTTCAAGAGTTCGTAAACATCTCCTACATTAGTCATTATTCAGTTTTTCTTCTGTAAATTTATGATTTTGTCAACATAAATATCCTAATCTGACACAGAACTACAGTAGTGTTAATTAAAACTGCGTGGTTCACGGTGTTGACCCTTTCAGTCCCAGTGGGACTGTAATATCCCACCGGAAAAAGAAAAGAAAAATAATATATATATATATATATATATATTATACAGGGAGTCCCAAAAAATGTATACACACTTTAACAGCTGATAGCTCAATTGATGTTCTTTCTTTCCAAGTAAACCCATTAGAATACAATGGCAGTCAGACTAAGCTTTGAACAAGGAAATTCATCTAAAATGCTACTGGAAGTGTGAAACGCAGTTGAAGTGCAAAGACAGTTTAGAAATTAGGAGGGTGTTTCAACAGATCCACCACGCGACTTACGATCACTCGAATTAGAGATAAGTTTGAAGCTGATGGAACTGTTCAGATGTCCACAAGAAGCGTTCCGGAAGACCACGGACATCGAACAAGCCCCACAAAGCAAGAAGAGTACTGGAAACGTATCACCAAAGTCCAAGAAAATCTGTGCGGCAAGCGAGTCGTGAGATAGGAATTTCAGAATCGTCTGTCCAACGCATTTTGAAGCGCTGTCAATGGAAAAGTTACATTCCAAGATTAGTCCATGCTATTAATGAGATGATGATCCGGATCGAAGAGTGGAGTATTGCGAGTGGTACTTGGCACGATGTGGATGTGGATTGGACGAAGGGGTTTCGTAGAATACCCTCCGCGTTCACCAGACCTCACACCACTGACTTTTTTTATGGGATACTTAAAAGACAAAGTCTACGCTATAAAACTGCAACAGTCGCTGAATTGAGAGCAGCCATTGAACGAGAATGCACAAATAGCAAACGAAATGTTTCGTGATGTTTGCGATTCCATTGCTTCGCGTTATCAGCAGTTGCCTGGACCAGAACGGACGTCAGTTTGAAAACAGGCGTTGAAAACCAATTAAATAATGTCTGTAGATTCTATTACATTTGAAAATTAAATGTATTTTAATAAACACTGCCTTTATAATTATTTAAAGTGTGTATACATTTTTTTGGGACGCCCTGTATATATATATATATATATATATATCTATATATATATATATATATATATAATATATATGTAGCGGATCGACAAGAAATAGACCAACAAATCGACAGACAATACTTTCTTTCCACGCTACCATAAAACAGTTTGGAACACACGTGGGCTAACAAACAATGGAAAGTCTGTTTCTTTCCCAAGGCGCGAAGTAAGTTTTTTATCAACCCAAGGACGCGTTTACAAGGCGTCTTAATATGGCATGAAGTCTACGTCACAGGCCTACGGTATAAAAGGAGCTTCCACTTATA
>JAJOZX010001655.1:640000-697500 GCA_023014485.1 Bathynomus jamesi
TTCCATTGAAATGAAGAGACAATTAATTATAATTAATTATAATTAAGAATAGATAAATAATTACAATTATTATGACAATTATTATATATATATATTATATAATATATATATATATATATATATATATATATATATATATATATATATATATATATATAATATATATACGGGCACGCGTTGGGTATTACGATAAGGATAAAGATAAATAATGATTGATAATGTTTATCGTCAGATATATTTAAGGATTTTCACCGAATATGATCTAATTTATGAGTAAAATTTAGTTTAAAGACGATTAATTTTTAAATTTTAATAAATTATTACAACGCTTAGATTATTTGCCGCGGGTCTTTTCCGTTTGGGGGCTACTCGGTATACTAATGTAGTTTTGGTCACTGATTTCAAAAATAACTTTCTTTTTTGGAGAAATGAAAAACAAACATGTTAGAGCACTTTAAATAAATAATGTGTTTTAACTAGCTTAAACTAGTTGCGGAGGATTGTGTTAAATTTAGCCAGAGTCACAAAGTGCTACTTTTTATGAAAAAGTGCTCTAAGTGTGGGAAAGTGCGTTCCTTTGATAAAAATACCCCGTTCTTTCGCTGCTAAAAGCGTCGGTCAAATGGTAAAAAGTGCAACTTTAAATTATCCCTAACGAAGAATACATTTTATGAAGGGTCCTGGCAGATCTGTAAAAGTAGCAGAAAAAAATAGAATTAATGCCAGGTTAGGTCAACCTAACGCCATTGACGATTGGTTAGGTTAAGTCATGATATTTTCGTTAAAAACATTATTTATTTATTTAAAGTGCTCTAACATGTTTGTTTTTCATTTCTCCAAAAAAAGAAAGTTATTTTTGAAATCAGTGACCAAAACTACATTAGTATACCGATTTTCATTAAAATTCGCTGCGAGACCCCAAACGGAAAAGATCCTTTGCCACACATCTTCGTGATCAAAGAACGATCAATTTTATGCGCAAAATGTTGGTTTATCGCTATATTACCTAGCTTTGTAGCTTTCGATAACCAGTTTACGGGATTCTCATTTTTTTTTACACTTACGTACAATATGTTGGTATCTTCTTCAGGATAATATGCAGTGAATACCATGACCCGCATTTAGGTTAGGTTAGGTATAATATATTTGAGTATATTTCGTAGTATATTTCTCGCTAAGAAAGCGGGTCATGGCATTTATTACATATTGACCTCCTCTTTATTTACACGTCATATTTTGTAAGCTACTTTTCATTAATCTCTTTTACATTGATATGAATCATGATTTTGTTTTGCTATTCGATTTTGCTGTAAAAAATATGTAAAAAATATGTAAAAAATATGTAAATGAAGAAAGTGAATGTTTCGGTGTTAAAAAACTTAATAAATTATTGTGTGTTCTACTACAAACTAACCTCTCTCTCTCTCTCTCTCTCTCTCTCCTCTCTCTCTCTCATTGTTCCACTATACCTCGCTATACTCTGAAAAAGTTATTACTAATATATGTATATTGCAATTGTGTGTGTGTGTGTGTGTGTTTTCTCGTAGAACGCTAGTAGTAAGGTCATATGTGACAGTTAATTTATTTTCCAGCTGAGGGTTTTCAATATTTTACGTACCACTGAAGCAAGCCAGAAAACCCGTATGCACGCTACGGCAAATTTTAAATATTGAGGAAGAAAAAATGGAAAAAAATAACCCTTTTCTGAATCTGAAAATTATTTCCATTTTCTAGAGATAAACATTGGTCGAAAAGGAAAATCTGTCCTTCGTAAAACTCAAAGTAATGAAATGTACGAGATTAGGATAAATCATAGATGCCGTTTGTTAGTTCGTTCGCGCGCGCGCGCGCGTGTGTGTGTGTGTGTGTGTGTGTGTGTGCAGTCCCGTAGCCAGGACTTCCCAAGCGGGGGTGGGAATTGTAGAAAAGCGGACCTTTTGGTGCAACGACCTACTGTAGTCACTGCAGAGGGGGTAGGGGGTTTAGAGTAGTTTAGAGTAGTTTGTGGTTTTAAGAAAAAATGCAAACAAAATGCGAGTGTTTATTTACTAAATAATGTTATATATTATGGAGCAATCCAAGAATAAGCACCCCAAAGTCCCTAATCCAAGAAAAAGCACCCCAGTTAGACCCCAATCCAAGAAACGGCACCCTAAATTGATTTGGGGTGCTTATTCTTGGAATGCTCTATATTATAATATCACATCATAAGTTATAACTATGGTTACAAAAGTGGACCTTTCCTGTCAAGGAGGGGGGGGATGGTCATTCGATCCCCCGACCCCCCTTGCTGCGTGCCTAGTCTGCGTGTCAGATACTAGTGAATTTATATGCTGTAGATTCCTTCTGCTTGTAGGGGTATATTAATTACCTTATTTTATTCAGAACATATTGTGTCTTCCATACATTCTCTCTCACACACACACACACACACACACACACACATATATATATATATATACACGAGGCCCAATGAATAAATTCGTGGACTCCGCAAATCTATCAAGTGGACCTTCTGTATGTATTCCTCCCTTTTCCCAAAAGTAAATAAATGAAACTCTTAAAGCAATTCGACATTTGAAACAACTTCTCACTCAACGTATAACCCATTACAAAAGTCATTAAAATTGAACTGCTGTTGTTGTTTTATATGAGGTACAAAAGCGATTCAAAGGTCAAACTCCAAAAGTCGCAAGAAATCGTGATGGAACACGTTTTAAACACGTTTTTTATCTGTCAAAGTGCAATATACAGTGTGTGTGTGTGTATATATATATATATGTGTGTGGTGTGTGTGTGTTACCAGTCCAATCTCAGCAAGGACACCAAACCTCTATATATATATATATAATATATATATATATATATACTGTATATGTGTGTGTGTGTACACAATGTTTGGTGTCCTTGCTGAGATTAGAGTGGCAATATATATTCCTGTGATGATAAGATTCCCGAAGAACACTTCTAGCGTAACTATATATATATATATATATATATATATATATATATAAATATAATATAAAATCTTATATAAAAACCTTTTTAAAATATGATTTCACGTTTTACAAAAGTGAAATGAAATATAAATTCATTTTCAAATTTTCATTTTAATTCCTTTAATAAATGTGTTGAAAATATATATTTTTTTTTTCAAAAAAATTAATCTATCCTGTCATGTCCTCCCTCATTTATTACATTTTTTTTATTTAAGAATTGTTCAGTGAAGGCATTTGTAGGTATTTAGAACTGGAAAAAATTAATAGGATACTTGATGCTAAACGTTCTTTGTATAACAACTTTTCGGGATTTTTCTATTCCTTTATCAGTCCGACTTTTTAATTTTTGCGTAAAAAGTTGTACTAAAATTTGAAAATGAAGTTAAGTTCTGAAAATATTAAAAATCTTAACGTAATTTATGTCAAGTGAAGTTTGGAGAAGTCAATCGATATGGAAAATTCTTTTAAAGGATTTTTTTTTTGCAATACGGTAATTCTCCGTTTCTTCAAAATCAGCAAGAATTGGAAAAAGATGTCGAGGTCGTAAAGGAATTGGATGAAGTACGTTCAACTACTTTAAATGAAAAGAAATTAGATTGCGTAAACCTTCGTAGGCATATTATTTAGTTCCCGATAAAGATTTAGATTTAAGGTTGAGTTACGCGGTGCCATGGCACCCCGCGTGGTACGTGACATCGATCAAACACGAGTCGAAACGGTTAAAAAAATGCAAAACGTAAAAAATTTGGCACTGTAGAAAAATGATTTTTTAAAAATAAATTATTATAAGGAATTTCTTCTCGTAAAGAGAATTTATTGTTCAGAATAACTCCTCAGTCGAGATTCAGTGGGACGAGCGCGTTGTTGATCAGTCTCCAGTTATCATTTGGAAAGTTGTCGAAGTGCAAATCAAAGGAATACTAAATTTTAAATTGCAAAAACAAAAATTTTAAAATGGATATTTTTTGAAATTATGTCGAGACAGTTTTTAGTCAAATTTTACCATCTACCAAAGTTCTCATATTTGTCTTTTTAAATCAAGGTTAGGTACAATTACGTTAGGTTGCACCTATCTATACTCATTTCGTTAACAAGACCAAAACATTGGCACTCTAAAAGACTAACTTAACTTAATCTAACCTAGCGTACCCTAACCTAACTTAATCTAACCTAAAATAACTCGTCGATAGAATGTTTAGTCGATTAGATGTCGTAAAGCCGGTTAGGTTAGGCGAATCTAGTTGTTAGATTATTCCCTGTGAGATTAGGTTAGGTTAAATTAGATCAATTTGGTTAGGTTAGACCGTTAGATCATTTTCTGTTTCATCTTTGTTAGTACGGGTCTAAAAAATTTCGTAAATTTTTTTTTTCCATTCGAGAAGAATTTCTGGAAGTCTCGAGAATTTGTCCAGCTGGTCAAATGTTTTGTCTTTCAACAGATTTAGTCCCCAAATTGTAATAGTTTATTCTAAAGGAGGTCCTTGACCGAAACCGTCAATATATACATATTTTTTTATTGTTTTAAAACAAACAATCTTATCAGCTCTGTGAATTTTTCTTCTCTAGTATTAATTTCAGTGTTGAGTCCATTTCTGGGCAACTTGAATGAATTCTGGTGACGTATTTCTAATGATCAATTAAACGTCAATGACGCCCATTAATTATTATAGGTTTGTTTGTTGATCTTTTTTACAAATGTTTTTCTGGGATATTTTTTATTTTTTTCAAACAGTGAAGTGAGAATAGGATTTACATTCAATCATACTCCCAAGTAATACAGGGTGGCACGCATAAACTTAAACTATGTCAAATCTTTATAACTTTTTATATTTCTTACGATAAATTTGGGACCGAATTCATTAAAATTGGCAACTCAAAAAAGTTTTGGTTCTCTTTTCAAATTGATGCGTTGATGTTTGTTGAAGCCATCGACGAATTTGCAAAGCAAAGCTCGTAACGCATCGTTGCATAGTCTTTGCTGATACGTTGTGGATAATCCCTTTGTTCTTGATTTAGTTTCGCCATTTTAAGATCTCTAAAAAAATTAGGGAAAGTGATGATAAACTTTGAAATAGGGTAGAACTTTTAATTAACTCGTCCCAAATATCATTCGAGGGACAAAAAAGAAGTTATAAGGACTTGAAATGGTCTAAGTTTTGTGCGCCACCCTGTATAATTATTAAATTGCTTTCACTGCCTATTAAGGGCGCTGTAAATAATGATTTATAACGTCGAGCTATTATACCTATATACTAAATATGGATATGAAGTTTTCTTTAATTGAATGCCCGTTTTTTATACTCATATTTAGGGGGACTGAAATATTAATTTAACTGTTTGTTTGTTGGAGGGAAGAAATTGAACTTTTGCTCCTGAATAATTATTTAACACTCGATTAATTTTAAATTAAAAACTGATCAAATTTCATTTGTTTTTCATACGTTGTTTTCATTTTGGAAGAGAGAGAGAAAGAACGTCTTAATTCATTTTTATAATTATAAACAATTCTTTCCTAACATTTAAGTTAAAAGAAATTCTATACTGGGATGTTCATTTGATTATTGCCTCACCGCGTGTCAGAGCCCAGAAGTAACTTTGTAATGAAGCGAGTGCCTTTATATCTTAAGCAAATTTGGCTCTCCAGTGCCTCCGTTTGGGCACTCCTCCTCTTGAAGTGTGGATACCGGTAGTTTAATGTCTTTAAACTGATTTTGCTTCCTATTTCATCATAAGAGTAAATACAAAAATAAAATGAAAATAAAATAGGTTAATCCTAATTTGGACTTTGGTTTCTCGCATTACGAAATCAATGGAAATAAATTTAAGAATTTTTGTTTCAACATTTTCATCACTTTTAATATTTGGTGAAAACATTTCCGTGAATATTTTTAAATTAATTATAATATAATTAAGGTCATCCAAAGGCAAAAGACTTTTAGAGAACTGCTTCAGGAGGAAGCAATTTTTCCGAAATTACTAATGTAGATTTGGTTCAGTTTCCAGGAAAGCATCTTGGCATCATTATATATATATATAATATATATATATATATATATGTGTGTGTGTGTGTGTGTGTGTGTGTGTGTGGTGTGGGTGTTCGAAGTGGGTGTTCAAATTGCATTTTCTGTAATTGATTGTACGTTGAAATGTGATATCTGATGAACTTATTGACATTTAGAAGACTTATCGTTATCTTTCAGCCTTTCGAATGTCTTAAGACCATCGTACCTGATGGTGTTTACTTCCGCGGGTGTCTCCTCCAACATTCATCCCGTGCAGCCTGAATACTTAGTGCATAAACAGAGAGAAGCATCAACACGAATCACCTTATCGAATAACATAATATTTAACATAATTTTGTTGGTTACGTTAATCAAATTAATTAAAGAGAAATTAGTTTGATCAGTTAAATAATTGTTACAAACTTCCTTTCAGTAGATAGATAGATTGATAGACAGAATGATAATATTAATCGCTTGTTTTAACAATTTTATCATCACGAAGATATTTCAATTGATTTAATGGCTGACATTCAATCAAATATATTTTGTTACACAAAAACAAGTCCTTTCAGAATTTAAATTTTACTCAACATGTATACATAATTCAATTGCGTGTGTGTGTGTGTGTGTGTGTGTGGTGTGTAAAGGAAAGATTACTACCATATGTTATGTCTTAAAAAAAAGAATTTCGAAGAATATTTTCACTGAAAAGGACACTTAAACGTTTCGGACAAGTCATGATATACTCGTGTGTGATATATATATTATATATATATATAATAATGCGCGCCTCGGTGGTGTAGTGGTTAGCATCGCTGACTGCGAATTCACCGGCTCTGGGTTTGATTTCTGATGGCAGGCGGCGCTCAGCTCACCCAGTTGTTCATCGTCCCATAGAAAAAAATATTGTTGGTACATAAATGGGTACTCTGGATAACCTGGTGGTCAGGATGCTGGGCTGTTGATCGGAAGGTTGTGAAATAGAGTCCGGGCAAGAACTTTGTAATTTCTGACCACCCGTGGTGGGTTTTGGTTCGGATTCCACGTTAAGCTGTAGGTCTAAGGTAGGGCAACAAGCTTGACTTTTGTCAGAATGAACAATTCATGCGGAAGCAAAACCAAGGTTACCAAGGTAACTGAAGAACCTCCAGCACACCAACCTGAATAATTTCAAGAACCAGCTACACAGGTTCTTGTACAAAGTCCCTAATCAGCCATGCGTAGCTAGCTAGCTACGAGGGCAGGAAAAGAGTGGAAACCAACTCTCACATCCTCCAAATCCCGCAAATGAAGAGGCAAATGAGGAGGGATGCTGCCAAGGGGTCAATTGCATGTCGATCCTGAACCGTTGTTCGAAAGCATCAAACTATATAGTCTGATCTCTAATTTACGTATGTTGTAAAACTGTAAGGCCTGGCCGGACACAGGATCGTCTCGCGACTCACGACTGACGACTTGGTCGTGACGACTCGAGTCCCGTATGATTTTACATTGACAGAATGGGATCCCGCACACTGCAGCGACCGCGAAGCGATTCCCCACAATCAAGTTTGATTTACTTTCCTCAACAGATCTCTGTTTGTGAAGGAAGTGGACAGTAAATTCCATTATTTGCATCGATCCTCAATTGCTTAAAGAACCTCGTCTGCAGTAAATGAGAAGTGATCATTCACCGCTATAACCGCTAGATAACGGTGCCATTTCAGTAAAACCCCGACTTGATGCGGTAAAGTGGTGGTACCATCTCTACTTCCCCAAGAAAGGGTCAAAGGGTCGATCGACTCTACAGCGATTAAATTGATATGTTCTTTCCTTGAAGATGAATTTCCCAGACACGTTTCGCATCCTGGATGCGGTCGGGTAGTTATCTCTCTATCTCTCTCTCTCTCTCTCTCTCTCTATTTATATGTGTGTGTATCTATCTACACATACTTACACGCATGTTCTATAATTCCAGTATGTGAAAGAAAAATTAAGATAGTATTGGACTCAAAATCAATTCCTCTTTTGAACTTTTCCAATCATGCAGAAACCAAAGAACGTTAAACTCCCATCGAAATTTCTGCGTGTGTGGTGTGTGTGTGTGTGTGTTTTAATAATGTATGAGTATGTATGCCGTTAATGAAATAATAATAACGTTTTACCACGCAAAGAAAATTAATCAAAACTACGTAGAAACATTTTAGATGTAATCGCTGCATCATCCACAAGCCGAAGCAGTCATTCTGTAGCGATTAAATCGAAACGTTAGTTGATCTTCCGTTTGAATGATTTCATTCCGTGGTTAAATTGCGCACACGCACAGATACACATACGCGCATGCTCATGTACGTATATACACTAGACCGAAGTAATTATAACTGAACTGAAATATTTCTTCAGATGACGTCATAATTTCCTTCTCATTATTAGACTATATATATATATATATATATATATATATATATATATATATATATATATATAATCCAAACCAACAGAGCTTCAGGGCTGGGAGATCACGCCACAATTGGAAATATTATGTCGAGGACAAAAAACAGATGTAATTTATAGCCTACTAGGCTACTGACCTTGCTAAGGCCTTCGATAAATATGACCATGGAATGATAGCACACAAACTTAAGCATACAGAAATTAGTGGAAAGCTGGGGAAGATGGATATTTAATTTTCTGAATCAAAGAACGCAAAGAGTGGTGGTAAATCGAGTTAAATCTGGTCTCGGAAGTTATTAGCTCTTTCTCACAAGGTATAGTATTAGCTTCCTCGCTGTTCATAATAATGATTGCAGAGATTGATGCAGATATTAATGACAGTATTGTGCAGTACCTTGTTTCGCGAATGACACAAAGATATGCAAGGAAATACTGAACGAAGGTGACGTAGAAAAATTGCAAAATTACATTGAAACATTATTCATGTTGGCAGGAGACAACAATATGAAGTTCAACGAAGAAAAATTCCAACTTTAAGATATGGTAATAACAAGGTGCGGACCTTTTCCAGTTTGTGTACCGTTTTCATATAATTTATTTTTGAGAATATTTTTGTTAAAACTAACGAAAATATCACGACTTAACCTAACCAATTATCGTTGATCTATTAGTAAATAGTAAATACTATTCCAGAAACAAACAATGTTATAATTAATAATAGATCAACTGTACGCCCTTGATAATTGGTTAGGTTAAGTCGTGATATTTTCGTTAGTTTTAAAAAATATTCTCAAAAATAAATTATATGAAAAACGGTACACAAACTGGAAAAGGTCCCAAGGTGCTATAGAATAAAGAGTACAAAACTCCGCGAGCCAAACGGATAACACCAAACCATAAGTCAGGGATCTTGGAGTAATAATGTCGTCGGATGCAGAATTCAGAGAGCACTATAACATTAAAATTACTACGGCTAGAAAAATAATGGGAATCATCTGGAGGAGCTTCCGTAGCAGAAAAGCAAAATCATGCTAAAATTATGAAGAGTCTAGTCCTACCAATAACATTGTTCGACAATGATTTTGTTTCAGGAAAAGTTTCATGTCATTATTATAGAGTTTTTAACGCTGATTACAAAAATGGTCTTATTATTTTCATATCACGTGTAGTTTTTGAGAAATTTCCATTGTTTGTTTCGGAAAAAATATTACATTTTGTAGTAAAAGCTGTTCATTTATTTTATTATCTCGCAACTCTGACCACATGTGATGTTTGTCTTATTACGTCGTGCGTATTGCTACTCTTATAGTATGTGTGATGTTGATATTTTTTAATAGTTCATGAAACTATGCGTGATACGCCAAAATGAATAACATTTTGAGAATCAGCAGCGTCGACTTCATGTAGAGTAGACCAGCTTGTTTGTTGCTGAGACAGAATAAAAGTAAAAATTTGTTCAGTGTAATTGAGTATTGCTCAGCCCATACAGAATACGAGGCATTGCATACAAAGGAGTGTAATTTACGTCTCTAAGACAGAAGAAACGGAAGGTGAAGACCTAGTCTCGATTACAATCCCTGAAACTCTACTCAGTCTCCTGAGTCCACTCTCTGAAAAGAAGACGCGGAGGTACACAATAATAGAAATATGGAAAATACTCGAGGATTTTGTCCAAAACCTTAGAAACGAAAGAGAAACACACTGGAATAGGACAAGAAGCAGATTTTGTACTGTCCCAGCTTCGGTGGGACAGTGGGCCATGAAAACCAGGATGGAAAATACCCTCTCGGAATACGAGGCCAAAACTTTTTAATGTCCCGCGCGAAGAAATGAGGAACCTTCAGCACAACAACCTGAATAATTTCAAGAACCAGCTAAACAGGTTCCTGCGCAAAGTCCCTGACGAGCCATGCGTGGCTGGCTACGAGGGCAGGAGGAGATCGAAAAACAATTCCCTCCTCCACAAATCCCACAAATGAGGAGAGATGCTGCAAAGGGGTCGACTGTAGGCCGATCCTAAACCGTTGTTCAAACTCTCTAAAAGCATAAAAGCAATTGTATACTGCATATATATATATATATATATATATATATATATATATATATATATATATATATATATATATATACGAATTAAATGAATCTTTATGCGAACAGTGTGTATGTGTAGATGAGCGAGCAAACACATGTACGCAGAAAGTGTTCATGGTTCAAACGAGTTCGCCCTCTGACCGTTATAGCCCAAGGACGTTCACAGTCCTTAACGGAGCCTGTGAGAGAGAGAGAGAGAGAGAGAGAGAGATATCACTACAACTGAACAATTGCAATAAATAAGTTATTTGGTCAATTTTAGTTGAATAATTTTTAATTTATTTTTCTATTTCGAAATTCATTTCAAACCACGTTGGAATTTATAATCTCTCTCCTCGGTATGGGCCGCAAGGCCTTTTGAGGTACTTCTTTTCCTTTCCTTGTAACTCTCTCTCTCTCTCTCTCTCTCTCTCTTATATTAGTATTATTAATATTAATATTAAAAACAGTTCCATGTAAATTTTTTTTATGAGAAAAATATTTTGTGCTTCAGGGTTTTTTGAACCCAAATCGACGTTTGTAAATATTTACACGAGTTATTAGAAATTAATTATTTTTATTCTCATATAATCTCCATTTTCGAGGAATAACTAAAATAAAATGAAAATTAAAAAAAAAATATATGACGGCAATACAGTATACAGTAATTACTATTAAAAATGACGTGATAGTAAGTGAATTTCAATTGTACTTCATCTTCAGATATAAAATTCTAATTATGTTTACGAATATAGAAAAAATAATGTTATTAACATGTTATTACCTCATATTTAACAAAAAAAATGTAAACTAATTACATAATGTAATTATATGTATATATATACAGTGTAAGTGAAATTGGGAAAAAAAAGTAATTGAAAATGAGAAATTGATCTTGATGACGTCATAATTACTGTGAACCAATGAAAGACAAGGAAGAAAGAAAAAGGCGGAGCCAAGTTTGGAAAAACATTACACGGTGTTGGATTTTGTCATGGTGAGTTTTTAACCTTATTTTATCGTTTCATTTACCTAATTTCATGAATGGATAAAACAATTAAAGGTTTAACTTAAACTTAATGTAATAACTAAATAATATGCTCTTTACCAGCCGTGCAGAGCCAATGTTAAAGTTTTTATTGAGGAAATTAGATTTCAATAATAAATTCTGACGTCACAGTCGACATAATTTCGTTTTCCATTTTCATTTAATCGAACGAAGGTATCTGGGTTAAATTTATGACTGCAGATTGGGTGGGCCTAAACTTTAAATTTAGATGGCCTTGCTTACCCCCCCACCCCCACCCACCCCCAAAAAACCTTACTTAATCTAGAACTCAGAACCCGAAACGGGAAATTGTCTGATGGACTTCAAACGAAGAATTGTAAACAAAAAAGGGTGCTACTGTAGTATGCGGTCTACCTACGATTCGGCGGTCTACCTTTTAATTATAGCTTCTTATCTTGTTTACTAATTGTTTGTTTATATCCCATTGTCAATCGCCCTTGACGATTGGTTAGGTTTAGTCATGATATTTTCGTTAGTTTTAACGAAAATATCATGTTAAACTAACCAATCGTAGGTAGACCGCATACTACAGTAGCACCCAAAAAAGTTTGAGCATTTGAAGAAGGAGCCTCGTCCGGTGGAATAAATTTAAAAAAAATGTTCGTCTACAAATTAACCAGTTTTTACGTTAACACCTTTAGTATGTTTCTCTAATCTTTTAGTTAAAATTAAAATGCACAATATATTACGCGTTATTATACAGGGTGTTTCAGGTCGACCCTAGAAATATGAAAAATACCAAATACAAACTACAAATTCCGTCAATTTCCATATTTCTAGGGTTGACCTGAAACACCCTGTATTTTAACGCTGAGTAGATTATTATCAGTACAGTAAATCAATGTTTTTTGGTCTTATTTGCGTGGGAGATCGAACCTTAGGCTTTGAAGTTATCATTTTAGCGAGTCATAACGTTTTCCAATCGTCCAAGATGGCGACTCGCCAAAATAGTGTTTATATTCCGTTACCTTTTATTTTTCTACTTTTCATCCCTTCAGTACTTCTGTTAATATACAGAGTGGACCAAAAGACACAATCGGTTGAAATATTTATTTACTTTATTATTTTTACAGTATGATGTTTCAGAGATACAAACCTCAAATATCAACAAGTTCTGTATGGACTCCACCATGTGCTCTGATGGGTTTAAATTTGTAGGGTTGTTACCTCACAAGCGAGGTTTGAGGAAAGCCGATCTGATCGTGACTTTTGGGCTACCCTATATATATATATATATATATATATATAAAATGGGATTTTCAAGATCTGTAAACCTCAAACATGAGTAATTTGTGTATGGATTCCATCAGGAGCGATGAAAGTTTAAACTTGCAGGTTTGCTTCAGTACAATGATGATATTTCGGTTATTTCACCTTTTTCGTGAAAGCAAAGGTCTTGTGACGGAGGGGGACCAACAACTTTACGTAGAATCCGAACCATCTATGGTATATAGGGTCGTTACATCATTTGAACGCAGATGCAGTCAGTCACCTATCCCACTAACAAGCAGACGTAACGTCGCTTAACTTCGCTGATGTAACGGGAAGCGGTGTTGTAACGTAGTCACGATGTAACCCCGTTTCGTTACAAGCTCGGTCAGAACAAAACCGATCCGATCGTGCATTTTGGACCACCCTATATATATATATATATATATAGAGAGAGAGAGAGAGAGAGATTTCTTTTAATTTCTTCAACGATATATAACTTATATGCGTGCGTACAATTGGGAAAATAGTTCGCCGAAAAAATAAAAGTAAAACTCCTCCCTTCTCAAAAAATTAATAATTAGTTATTTCGAGATTTTAATGAATTCTACTCGTTTTATCGAATTACTCTCCGCGAGGCTTCGAAGAATGAATATACAATAAATTGGGTTAACTGTTAATCCATAGTTCGAAGTGACGTCAGATTATTTACTCTTAATCACAGTTAGCTTCATTTTAATCTCACCTCAAGTGACATGATGTATTTCCTACTACATTCGTCAGTAACAATTATAACACCTATTTTATTATCAAATTAACTATAGTGATTGAACAAGTTTAAGCTGATTTTAGCTCAACATTAAATTACTCGTTGAAAGCATAACAAATTCATCGGACACAATAGCCTAAATTTTTTATTTCGATCCACAATGAGTTTGGGTTGTTGTTTTTTTGTGATTTTAACGAGTTCTTACATTTGGTGAGTCTGGTTTTGGCATTTTTTGTTCAAAATAATAATGCTAATAATAATAAAATACCAAGGCTATACAGTGCGTATCTCATGAGGAACAATTTCTTGGGAGGGAGTGCTCTTGATTTGCCATTTGACTTTTGAATGGTTTGCCTTATCTCTTCAGGTAGGCTTTGTACTTTACGACAGCCTTATAATAATAATACCAACTTTTTTTAATAAAAAAGTTGAATGAACAAGAATGATAATCAATATTTTAATAAAAATTAAAATAAATAATACAAAATTAATTAAATTAAAAGGACCTTTGATTACAGTCGGTGACAATTATAAAAAAAAATTCTTTTGATAAGGCTGGAAATTCCTTGGACATTATACTGGTACGGGGTGAGGGTATGGTATGGGATAGGGAAATTTTTGTTAGTTTTCGATGGGAGATGATAATAATAAAA
Source organism: Bathynomus jamesi (assembly GCA_023014485.1). NCBI lineage: Eukaryota > Metazoa > Arthropoda > Malacostraca > Isopoda > Cirolanidae > Bathynomus > Bathynomus jamesi. The sequence goes on from JAJOZX010001655.1 coordinate 654,205, forward strand.
TTATTATTAATTGTATGAAAAAAAGCTAGTAAATATTACGTTATCATGGCGCCTCGGTGGTATAATGGTTGGTATCGCTGACTACGAATTCACCGGCCCGGGTTCAATTCCCGGAGATGGCAAACGGCGCTCAATTCACCCAGCTCTTCCTCCTTCGATATAAACAAAATGGTTAGTAGATAGTAGTAGTGGGTGGTCTAATCGTTAAGACGCTAGGACGCTAATCGGGAGGTCGTGAGATCGACCCCGAGCGAGGACTTTGTAATTTCTGACCACTCGTAGTAGGTCGTGATTCGGATTCCACGCTAAATTGTAGGTCTAACTCGGGGCAACGAGCTTGACCTTCGTCAGAATGAACAACTCGAGCGAAAGCAAAACCAACCAACCGTTGCTAGGTTACAGTTGTTAGTTTTTTCCTAATTTTTCCTCATTTCCGTTTCTAATTGAATGTCGTGACGTCATTTTCTGGAATTTTTCTACCTTTTCAACTTTCGGAATGTCAAAGTGTGCCGCAATTTAATTTTTTCACCATTTTCCGGTTTTCTCTCATCTCTCTAGTTTGCAGTTGAAAACTTAACTGCGGATGCATTTTTCGTCAAACCAAAGGTTTTATAATACTATTTTTACAGTATCAAACATTTTGTATTTAAAAAACAAAATGTATTTTAGATACAATACGAGAGGCTACAAACTTTGGCGAAAAGTCCGTGCCGCCATAAGGGCTCTCAGCTGCCCATGAGTCTCTTAAGGGATGGCCAATTAAGAGATCTACTTCCGAGGTTTGAAAGAACGCCTCAATGTTTATGCTAAAAGCAGTATTAGGATGTCTTAGAACATTCAAAAATTTCCAACGTAATTTTTGGAAGAAACTTTCAAATGGAACAATTTAAAAAGAAAAAAATATTAATAATAAATTGTAAAAAAAAGAATAAAATAAAAAAATAAAAAAATTAAAAAGTAAAAAAATTTAAAATATGAAATTAAATCAATTTATTTTAATAATGAAGGAAATGTCATTTTAATTAAGTTTCTGCGTCAGGTATTTCGAGGTGCAACGACGACTACCAAAGTCCAAAGATCTTCTTTCGAAGTTGTAAGGACTATCAAAGATTTACAAAAGACTTAAGTAACTTTAATCGACGAGAGACTTAATATCTTTTTCTATACCCACCAGGCGGACAGGGTACGCTTAGTAGTCGAACGCCGGACCGTTCATCCGAAGTTCCTCGGTTCGAATCTCGGTTTGGACTTCAGATTTCATCGATTAAGGCGTTTCTCCGCGTCTCCCTTGGTAGGGTAGTGGTTCGGATTTCAGGCCAAGCCGTAGGTCTCCTCCATCATATGACCTTTGTCGTTACGAAGGAGGTTAAGGTTGAACAGCCCCAAATTAGCATTAATACCTTCTTCTGTTGTTATAATAAGGCGCTGCTAGAGTACAGGATGATCAACTTAAAAGTGTTCACCGCTAAGTTATAATAAACTTTACAATTCACAGTTTTAAGTTGATCGGATCGACGAGACAACATCGACACTCTTAAAAATTTATCAACCTAACCTAATCTAGCGTAACCTAACCTAAGCTAACCTAGCCAGTCAGAATTAACCAAACCGCTTTGGAAGGTTCGAAACAAAACATGGACCATTATAAAGATGGTTTTTTTCCTTCATCATCAGAGGTACGGCTTTTAGTCGGTATAAAAATGTAAGGGCAAAGAGGGAAAGTCCGCTATATGCCACGTAACCGAAGGCACGTAGCAGAGTTTCCTTGTTTGTCCTTCAGTTTTTATGGAAATTATAAAGAAAGTTTTAAAATTTCAAAGAAAGAAAATTCAAATAATTTACGAGATGATGTAGCATCTGTTCCACGCTTAAATTCAATTAAAAATTAGTAAAAATAAAATTTGAAACTCATTTACGGGTGAATTTATGTACAAGGTGAATTCTAATAACTTATTCAGGATTTTCATGGTTGTGTTCTTGTATGAATATATATATATATATATATATATATATATATATAATATACGCATACGCACCTGTATACCATACGGATATACTGTTTGGAAAAAAGTTCATCTAGTAACTTAAAAATTGCAAAAAACCATACAAAATTACTAATTTGGTATAATGAATTTTAATACTGTTAACAGTATCGTAACACCACTTACCATCGATCGGTGAAGTTAAGCGACAGTGGTTCTGGATAGTAGTTGAATGAGAGACCCTCCTCTACGTTCAGATTATGCGTCGACTCGTGGTTCGGATCTTACGTAAAGCCGTAGGTCCCCTCCGTCATGTGACTTTAAATGTTGCGGAGGAGGTTAAACAAACCATCTTTACGCTTTACTGTTGCCAAAACGAAAAAATACTCGAAGGAAAATACAATTTTGCCACTTGGTAATTTTTGTAGTAAATTTTTTTTCTAGGCGAAAATTTTTTAAAGTTGCACTGATATATATATATATATATATATATATATATATATATATATACACATACAGGTGTTCCATAAGCCTGGTCTCATAGGAAAAATTATTTTAAAATTAAATTTACAAAATTAATACATTAAAACTAAAACAAATGTTCAAATCGATGTCTTGTTTTGGGACCTTTATTTTGTTGCAAGTAGAATAACACGCAATGGCTAATATGAAAGTGAGTTACACTCCTCAGGAAAAAGGCGGAGGTCCCAAAAGGTCCCAAAACAAGTCATCACTTTCAATATTTATTTTAGTTCTAACTAACGTATTAATTTTGTAAATTTAATTTTAAAATAAAATTTTCTATGAGACCGGACTTATGGACACCCTGTATATGAATTTTCCAATGACTTTCACGCAGAAAGTTTCCTTTTCCTCATTTATCTGATTGGTATAATATTAAAATAAATGATATCATGGTGACTTTCAACATTTTTTTAATCAACATCAACGTACAGACCATCAATCCTTAACATGTTAATAATAATGTTCATTTGTAACGTAAAAATTAACTCCGTTTAAAAACAAAGACGATTTTTTTGTTTTTTGTAAACTTTTTTTTCTTTCTTTTAATTATTTTTAATGTTAAATTTTGTAATGAAGGAATTCAATCGAATATTAACATAAACTCAAATATTTAAATATTTCTTCCGTTATTAACATTCATAACTTGGACGAGGAGTTTCGCACGAATATATGAAATTCGCATAGGTTTGTTAAGTACTTCGGTATAGCGTCATATGCGTGTGTGCGCGCGCGCGCTTACGGAGGACGAATCGGAAGATCGGGTTTAATAAACCCGAATTCGATTATCTTCCATTCGATTTAGTTCCAATTCGGTAAAAATCGATTTAATTCCAGTCTGACCTTGTTCCAATCTCTGCCCACTAACTTATCAAATACTCTAAAATAACGTAACCCAACTCACCTTGACCTAACAATCTAATTTTTACCCAATTAACCTAACCGGGTATTAGTAGAATAAATGACAGTTAATAGTAGTATAGTTTGATCTAATTCCAGTTCTGTTTACATATATATATATTGTCTGAGACAAGGATAGATAGATAGATAGATAGGTGGGGTATGTAAATTATTAGGTTGGCACTTGGCAGTTTGGCATTTCCGTGTAAAGTGTGCCTATTGGTTTTGTGCGAAATTCCATTTACACTTCAAATGGCGCTTGAGAAGTCTAAAAAGTAATATCCCAAGACTTTTTCTCTTTACTCACCATCATTTTAACTACAATTATCAACTTAACCTCAAAAAATTATTCATTCGGCGGTACATGGAGCTGCATGATGTGCGTGTGCGTGTGTGTATTGCTCGCTTAACGGCATCCTGAGGCGAGATAACTATTGTTATTTTAGTGGAAGAGAAACTTACTTTGAGGCGTTAAAAAGTGAAAAGTTAATTAAGAGATGTTTGGCTCTGGGCACCAGTCAGGATTTTGGGGTGTGGGAAGGGGGGTAGGGTATGTGGGCACTTGTCAGCTGTTGTTCGGATTTCGAGATCGGTAAAAATCATCTTTGTTTTTTAGGGAATTTCTAGAGAGAGAGAGAGAGAGATTTTCTGTTCAAAGTGCCTTTTAAACCTCTTAGTGCCCAATGGCACTTTACTGGTTTTGTTTTCGTTAACGCCAGACGACTTTATTAATTTTCAGAAAATACCCCGAGCTAGACATTAGCCCAAAATTGTTTCACATTAAAGAGTTATACATTGCTTTCTTCCAGTTGAGTATATATATATATATATATATATATATATATATATATATATATATATATATATTTCAACTGCAAAGAACACGCAGTATAATTAACGTAAAGAACGACGCTTGTATAGGAGAACATTCCGCGCAAGATGAGGAGGGAGAACGAACCTCATTTTTTCATTTGTTCCTTCTCCTCCTCATCTTGCGCGGAATGTTCTCCTATACAAGCGTCGTTCTTTACGTTATATATATATATATATATATATATAATATATATATATATATATTAGTTATAATATCGCATATGTTAGATGTGATTCATCTCAATCTTTGTTAATGGACTTCAATCTCTCAAGATTAACCGCTAATCTCGGTGTGTAGTTCCGCCGTGCAAACAAACGATAATAATCATCCACTGATAATATTCAATAAAGGCTGCTGAAGACGATCAATTACCTGCCATTACCTCACTGTCTGCTATTTGCATTCAAGGAAAGACCTCAGTCAACGAAGCATGGCGTCTTCCTCCGAGCAGTAACCCACAAATGCAGGAAAGTCGATGACTCATCGATATACTGGGAATTGGCCATTAGTACGTTCCTTCAACTGTAGTTTCACCCGAGATGCACCTGCTCATTGTGACGCCACACAGAAGGAGTTTTGCACCAACTCATAACAACCTTCTGACTACCCACCTCCATTCATGTGAGCGACGTCGTGGCTACATCCTACCATGCATCTTTTTCCTTTAGATCACCGAGGTTAACTGATGTCGAGAATGTTCAGTAGTTCCATGGGTGACCGTCCTCCGCTTCAGGTGATGTAGTGACCCTTAGGTGGTTCGTATCCGACGTAATGCTTTATAAGACCCCTCCGTCTCATGACCTCCGTCGTTACGAAAGAGGTTCAACGGCTTTCCCCAAAAAGCTACGAGTCTCAGGGCCAAAAAGGTATGAAGCAAGTGTCAACTTTTGACTCACCACTCCGGTTTAACCCTGCCAATGAGTTCATTTTGAGAAGGTCCAACACGAAGACACTCCATCATGAAGGTCATGAAGTAGTTCCTTTATGAAACTGAAAATATTAAACAATTTTCAACATCATTATTTTAACCTCAGTTCATGTCGAACTTGTACGATCAGTTATCTTCGTTCAGTCTTACATAAACATATCCCTTATACTCTGAGCAACCCTTATACCCTGATTTATCAACGTTTACGTAACTTCTGGAGCTAATTTGTAGTGGATCTTCAGGTCCTTTTTATAATATGTACCTCCCTTAATTACCTCTGTAATTCTTATGTGGTACACTTAACATTATTATTATTGTATTACAATTCATAAAAACCAGTTTTATATATATATATATATATATATATATATATATATATATATATATATATATATATATATATATATATATATATATATACTAGCTGCTAGCTGAGGTACCCGGCGTTACCCGGGATAAATTTCACATTGCTGTTGCATGTCGTTCACGGTCAGCTTCAAGTCGTGATTGTCTTTCTTGGGGTGTTTCTCTTCCTCTGGTAGCTGCTACACTTTCTCGGACAGCTTCAAGACGTGATTGTCTTTCTTGGAGGTTTTCTCTTGCTCTGGCTGTTGCATGTCGTTCACGGTCAACTTCAAGGCGTGATTGTCTTTCTTGTGAGCTTTCCTGCTTCCGGGCTTCTTTATTTTTTCTGGCTGCTGATGTAGATCTGCCCAAACTTGCCCGTTTCTTTGGTGGCATGGTAAAGTTGTTGGGATTTTCAAAAACTGCAAAAAAACATTGCCACATTAACTTCCTGTAACTATTCGCACAAACAGACAAATAGACAGGCTGACCGACTCTGTGTTGACATTTTTCATCCCATAAGAGGTTCCCGTGCCAAATTTAGTAGCTCTAGGTCAAACGGTTTGAAGTCGTCCTAAAAAAAATAATTATATGTGAAGCTCAAGATTTTCATGACTGTTCTTTTCTATAGTTGACCAAATAATTAGTCATGAAAATGTTAAGATTCAGAAATCTTGACACAATGTGAAGCTCAAAATTTTCACGGCTGCGTTCTTTTCTGTAGTTTAATCGCGGTGCTGTGGCCTTCGGACCCAGTAATTTTAATTATTTAATTTATTAACATTCTTCATCCTATAAGAGGTTCCCGTGCCAAATTTGGTAGCTCTAGGTCAAACGGTTTGCGCTTGCATAAAGGACAGACAGACAAGCGAAAAAAATATATATATATATATAATTCGGGTTTAACTGGTTTTTATTGTTTTACAAATCACTACTCAACAAAGATTCTGTTCCTCTGGTAGTGTTAGGTGTTCCTTACTGACTTTTTAGTGCTGGTTTCGAAAATAATAGTGAAATTTTTCCATCACCCACAGTTTTATATATATATTATCCCGCACGACCACTCCCGTTCCAGTGTTTCTAGTTGTACCCTCCATTTGCTGGCAAACTACTGGTCTCCCCATTAAGTGCAATTCATCTAACTGTTATTTTAACCATTTTCAGTGCCACAGTACCATCTCCGGCCCTAGTACCTCCCGAAAAGTGTAATTTTAATGCTGCCAATATTCCTGTTTTTTAAACAAAATTCAAATTCAATTTGTTCAAAAACTGTGGATGATGGAAACATTTCTCATTCATAGTTGTATTCTTTGTGCAAAAATCTACCAGAATCATCCTATTTTACTTGAGGAACAGGAAAAAAGTTCGAATTTGTTGTCCACTGTAATGTTTGTATAGTCTTTGTGTTGTATTTACTTATTAACTCTTCACAAGTTTTCAAATAAACGGATAAGCGGAAACTTTGGGTATCATGCCCCACACATTTATGAACGATATCCTCATTGTTCCGTCTTTAGAATTAGCGAAAAGAGTAGAACCACCTAAATCTGAAATTGGTGTGTCAGCGGTCTCAAGCTTGGAACTATTGCAAATTTCTGGATACGAATAAACTCCGGGTAAGATTTATATTTTGCGGTTTGGGTCCATAGTCTTTCTCGAAAACTCTCGAGGGTTATGGAGGGACGCAAATTTTATTCATAATGGATTTGGTCCCGTAAAATATTAGTTCCTTATGTTTAATCATATTCTATAATTTTAGGGCTAGTCATTAAAGGTATGAACTAAGAAGAGAGTTTGGCCTATGGCTACGAGTAATGGAAATAAACAGTTGTACAGGAGTTTCTCTCTCTTCCTGTATAACTCTGCATGTCGGTCTTTTCCTTGATTACAGACATACAAGGAATTCCTGCAGCATTCTCCAATTATGGACTCTGGCTTAAAGCATGTTATAAAATTTAATAATTTGTAGTACAGATAATTTCACCCTACATGGAGGTCTACACAATAAGTGGTAATCTATATGCTACTGCTTAATTATCTCTCGTGATGGTGTACACTGTATAGTGTACAAAAATAGGATGGAATTAGGCTACCATACAGTTAGGCTTATATGATAATAGGTCAAGTTTATCTGTAGTTAACAGCTTTATTGAGACTTTTAATGCAAGCATGTTCTCTCTCTCTCTCTCTCTCTCTCTCTCTCTCTCTCTCTCTCTCTCTCTCTCTCTGGTTAGTTTATATAGGTGTGCTACCTACTGTACGATTTATGTGTGCATGGCGTAAATGTAGAGCTAGTTTATATAGTTTCCTCCTCCCTGTAAAATTTCCTTGGCTATTCTTCCAGGGTCAAGGTATTTTTTCAACCTTTTTTCGTACCTGCCTCTAGTGGGGAGGGCGAGAAGAGAGCCTTATGCTTTCCTACCCAGTTTTCTACTACTGCTAGAATAGTTAAAAAATTAACAATTTAATAATAGGAACCTCCCCTAGTGGACCGAAAGGTCTTTTGAAGCTTCCTCCTGTCCTTGTAACCAGGGCCGGCGCTAGGAAGTGCGGGGCCCAATTAGAAAATTGTTAGCGCCTAGCGGGGCCCTCTACCCGTTGTCGTTTCAAAGTTGGAGTGACAAGAAATTTCGCTAGAGCACCTCTTTGTTTTTCATTTTCAGCTGCCTTAGCCTTGGCCAGTGCTCGTTTCTGATTGCCGCTCAAATACTTTCGCCCTTTGTCTCTATCTCTCCTTGTGCTTGCCATGATGACGATGATGTAAGGGCTTTTTCAATTACTTTTCTTTTAAAAAAGCTAAACGGCGACGATAAACTGAAATTACAAAACAAAAAACAAAATCATTCACAATAAAGACTCCCTGGCACTGAAAAATAATAAAGATGTGCATGTATGCATCTAATGATTAAAGCAAAAGATTTCATGATTTTTAAAAGCCTGGGAGTAAGAAGAAAAGCGCAGGGGGCAAAAGAACAAGCTCTAGTAAATAGAAATGTAAATGCTCTCTATGATAATGAGGCAAAAACTAGTTAATTTAATATGTAGGATCTACTTACCACCACGTTTCTCTGTTACATGCAGGCTTAAGACACTTCAAGTTTGCAGTTTGGACATATAAACAATTTGGACATATTTAACAAACAACACAACTTTACATTCCAAGCTTTATGTTATATAATCTCATTAACAGCGCTCTTTCTGTGTTGAGGGTTTGAATATCGTCCACAAATTACCTTTTTTTTTAAAAAGCTAAACGGCGACGATAAACTGAAATTACAAAACAAATAAACAAACGATTAGCAATAAAACATTGAAACATAGATATATGAGGACGGACTGAATAGTTTCACTGCCTTCACAGTAACAAGAAACTTCGTGCACACTGGACACTCATTAATTCATCATAGCGTCCCCCACTCGAGCGCGTGCGCGGGGCCCAATTTGAACAAATCGGTCTAATCGGCTTAAAACCGGCCCTGCTTGTAACTCCTTGTAACGCTCTCTCTCTCTCTCTCTCTCTCTCTCTCTCTCTCTCTATATATATATATATATATATATATATATAGTGCGTGTGTGTGTGTGTGTGTGTGTTTAATAATACAATAAAAATATTTTCCTCTAATTATAATGTGAACCATGTTTGGTTGTGTAATATATTAACTTCCTTATTTGTCTCGTGATGTTTACATAATAAAAATATACATGGACAGTGTTAGTTCTAACTAAAGTTAACAAATAGTGTGCAGAATATTTAGGATGTAAAAATACATTTCTCATACTGTTATATTTGGCAACGATACTGGACAAAAGGGACCTATACCCATTTGCATTTGGTTGAAGATGGACTTATACTCATTTGGTTTAAGAGGACCTATACCCATTTGGACGACAAAACTTAACATAGACACTCTAAAAAACTAATTTATCCAAACTTAACCTAACCTAACCTAACAGTCTAACCCACAATAACTTGTCGATTTTGCGTCACGTCTATCAGATGTCATTATTTTGGGTAAAAGTACATGTCAGAAAGCTAAACTCGATAAACCATTCTTGAAATTAATGAAAGAGGAAAATTCTCCTAAAAAATTATAGGAAAGAAGAAATTCAAATTTATTCTGCCAGTTCGCTTGAAGTAACTATCATAAGAAGATCAAAAGCACAGGAGACTCGTTGCTCCATGTCTACTTGTTTGTCCGTTGGGATGGCCGCGGTTATTTTACTATCTACAACGCTACTGGCTAATTATTATTAATTGTATTTAAAATGATTCGTGAATAAGTTGTATTACTTGAGTAGAGTCTGTTTTTAGACGTTATTGTATGTAATACTCGTACTTAAGACTACGTGTCTGAATTGAAGCATTATCCCAATTTTTTAAAACTCCTGATTAAAAAAAATATTTTCTATCGTCTGTAGTATTGGATGTCTTTCCCCTTAATAAAGCCTGTTATTTCTGGTTATATCTGGTTTTTACTTTAAAAGTGTTTTCTACAGGGTGTCCCGTAAGTCTGGACCCATAGGGATTTATAATATATTTTTGTATTATGTTATTATTATTATTTTATTATTATTATTTTTTTATTATTTTTTATTATGATTTTTATTTGTGGGGCCACTTGAAAGCCAAAGTAGTATACGAGGTCAAACTTCAGAACATTTTCCACCTTAAAGCACGCATTGTGGAGGCGTGTCAAGAAATTTCTGCGACTGTGATTCAGAAAGTGCTGTCGCAGTGGAGATTGCGTCTTCAACTATGTGTGCGACACAACGGCGGACACTTTGAACAGATTATGTAATAAATTTTTGGACTATTTTGTAATTTTATTATTTTTCCCCTATGGGTCCAGACTTACGGGACACCCGTACACGTACATCAACCTTATCAAATCTTTTCAGTAGTTTAAAGATTTCAGCACCATCGTTCTTCAGACGTTCTGTTAAGTCTTTTTTTACATTGTCTGTTTCTTTATTTCCAGTAACAAATTTAGTAACAATTATTGAATGCCAGGTTAGGTTAATTGAATGACCGGTTAAGTCAACTGTACGCCCTTGACCATTGGTTAGGTTGAGTCGTGATATTTTCGTTAATTTTAACGTAAATAACACGACTTAACCTAACCAACTGTCAAGGGCGTACAGTTGACCTAGCCGGGCATTCAATAATTTTCCCGTAGGTTTCGATTAATTGTTGTCCGTGTCAAAACTGTTACTAAGTGAAAAGAAGAAATTGGGGGGTGCTATAAGGAAAAGATCCAAAAATACAAATGAGTTACTGTACATAGGCTACATATATTCTAAATCCTGTCCACTTGTCTACTCTAAAACTGAGAGTATTTAAATTTTAACTGAACCTAGATGTAGTCAGAATGTATAATATTTAGAAAATAGTTTTTGTACAATTGAAAGAATATCGAAAGTTACAACTTACAGTATGTTAAAGATTTACTGAATTTCCTAAAAGGACCTGTTTTTTCTCAATTTTGGAGAAACTTTGTCCAGAAGCAAAACGTTTAATCTACTAAAAGTGAATGTACTCTTCAAATATACTTTATTATTTGCAGAGTACATTTAAGCTAATTTATGTTCTCACTTTTAAAGTAAACACAGCGGACAGGATTTAGAGTGTAGATTACCAGATTTAGTATTGAATCTATGTTTTATAATCAAAGTTCCTCCATGAAACTCACGCATTGTTTTGAGGATTTTGAACTCTTACTATTTATGATTCCCGAGTATTTTTACTCATTACTTTGACTAACAATCTATATTCATTTTAGAATTATATTTTATGTTGCTTTTACTGCCCATAACTTTTCACTTATCTATACTGAACTTTATCTACTATGTATTTGATCATTCTATCATCTACATATACCATTCTATCCAAGTCCGATTGAAGCTGCTCCCTTTCAAGTATTATATCCACTTTCTCACCCACTTTTGTATTATCTGCGAATTTTGTGATTTTATTAAAGCCTATCCCTAAATCGTTGATATATGATATAGGCCCCCTACTCGTAATATTATAAATAAATAAGTTTGGCCCCATGAGAAATCCTTGAGGAACTCCGCTTGATACAGTAACTCAGTTTGACCTTTCCCCGTTTAAAACCACTCTCTATCTCATGTTAATCCAGTTTCAAGTTCTTTGTAAATCTAAAGAACTGTAAAACATTCACAGAGATTTTAGGGTTAGAGCCGTAAGTTCCGATAATCTTTCTCCTCGCCACAGTTATGTTAACTGCAATTATGGTCGAGCTGCCATTGTATAATTATTACAACTATTAAAATATGGAAACTAAAGTAAAATGTGCAGCACAGAGGAGTGGTTCGTCCCCCTGTCGCTGGGCCACGTCCCGAGCACATCATCTTATCTTTGTCCTGAACATTTTAATTAAGATAAATCTACCTTTATTGTAGCTCTTTGCAACAACTCTTAAAGATAACCTTAATGGAGATTCATTGAATTCTTCTCACAGAAGTGGATAAGACTAATATTTTTAACAGACGGTAGGCCTACGGGCTTGCGTTAACTTGACATTTGTCGCGCTCGAATAAAAATAATCCGAAATTCTGAAATTCTTAACTAATTCAAAATGTAGCACAACTATTGCCAGATTAAAGACTCGTTCCAGATTTGAGAGAGAAAATTTCTCCATGTAACGACTCAGAAATTCGAAAAAAAATCCAAAACTAACCGTAAAACTTACGATTTGGAATTGCTTCAGAATCCAAGTATAAATATTTGCTAACTCTGGTTCCGTTTTTATCATCTTCTTCACAATAAAAAAATCTATTTTAATTCTAGTCCAATTTCCAAGCCTTCCCCGTCCCCTTCTCTTGCCCCCATCCCCCGTGACTGAAGTAGGAATTGCTAATGAAACTATAGCTACCCCCCCCCCCCCACACACACACACGCGCAAAAAAAGGAAAAAACAAATAAGAGAGTTGAAGTTGTATATTTGTATGCATTTACTCAATCAATGAATTGCTAACGCTTATAAATATTATACCAAATTATACTTCCTTATTTTCATAGTGTTTCAGCAATATATATATAGGTGTAGGAGGCGGGGGGTCAGGGGGGTCAATTGACTCCCCAAATTCAGCCCGACTGGATTTTCTCGGCAATTACACCGAAAATTTGGGCAAAAGCAGTGTACATATTTTCAATCACATGATTTTCGTATAGGATATCATCTCTTTGCCCGAAATGTACGTCTTCAGATGTTGAACCATGCAATATTTGATTATAGACAGGAAAACTTGTCGCAAAACGGCAGTATTTAAGTACCCCATTCGATATAACCTATTACAACTTACTCTATTGTTGTAACTTGTTTGGTGCTCAGCCTTTGTACAGTTGTGTATACCTACAAATAGTGTTTAATAAAAATATGACTTAAAAATTGATTTTCGGTTTCGTTTATTTTTTTCGGACAAAACTTGCTTGCTCCCCGCTCGGACAAAATCGGGCCCCTACGCCTATGTACGAGTATATATGTTACAGACAGACCGTGCATGGAACAAGGCACTCTTTTGGGAAAACTAAATCCACTATAGTCCAAATAAGTAATCTTAAATGACAAATACTATAGTTTTTCTTTTTCATGATGGAAGCCCAACGTGGGCAACGGGTCACCAGCAAAGAGGCCCCGAAACCATAGACCCTATCCCAAAGTTGGGTTCTATCTGCTTAGCTGGTGAGGGAAGCTACAGTATATTTTGGGGTTTCTTTTTGTTAGTGACCCGTTGCCCACGTTGGGCTAACATCATGAAAAAGAAAAACTATAATATTTGTCATTTACGATTACTTATTCGGACTATAGTGGATTTAATTATCCCAGAAGAGTTCCTTGTTCCATGCACGGTCTGTGTGTAGCATAAAAGTTTCTCAGGGGACTATTCTGAGTTGCAATATATATATATATATATATATATATATATATATATATATATATATATATATATATATATATATATATATATATATTATATACAGGGTGGGCGGAAAGTAGCTCCCTATTTTGGATTGGTAAAAAAATACGTATATTATCCATTTATTTCAGAAGAAATAATATGAAAAGGTAGGCATACATGGTAGGTTTTCTCTAAAATTCAATGTGGGCTCCAACTCTTTCCACCAGCTTCTGGAGCCGCCCAGGAATGGCGTCCACTGACTTTAGCAGGAACTCCGGCGGGATGGAGGACATGACTTCCCGAATTCGGTCCTCCATTTCTTCCAATGTCCTCGGTTTGGTGCGGTAGACTTCCTTTACCCACCCCAAAGAAAGAAGTCGCACGTTGTCAAGTCGGGGCTCCTGGCTGGCCATTGATGTGGACCACGACGACCCATCCAACGCCCAGGGAAGTGGGCATCCAGCCACTCACGGACAACAAGAGCGAAGTGCGGAGGGGCGCCATCTTGCATAAATATCAGATCGTCGATGTTCTCCCATGTGCTGACAACCGGCCAGACCTCGTTTCGCAACATAGCAAGGTACCGCTCAGCATTCATGGTGTTGCGCAGAAGGAACGGGCCCACAACCTGATCTGAGGTCATACCACACCACACCGTTACACTGAACCGATTCTGCCGTTTTCAGCGGTAACCATGGGATCCTCTCCTGCCAGTAGTGGCAATTGTGGCGGTTGACAAAGCCTCCGACGTGGAACACCGCCTCGTCGCTCCAGAGGATGTTGCGGAAGAGATGGGGCCAGTCTTCATGCCAAGCCAGCATGATTTCCCCGAACTCCATGCGAATGTCGCAGTCCTCGTCCGAGAGAGATTGGCAGTAATGCGGCTTCCACGCACGCCAGTTCAGCTCCTTCTTCAGCACAGTTCGCACTGAGTAGCGGGAGAGTCCACTTTCCCGAGCTGCCTGGCGAGTTGACTTTCGTGGACTCCGTGCGAACATTTCCTGAACTGCCTGCACCGTCTCCTGGGCCCTGGATGTCGAAGGGCGACCACATCTTCGAACTCGAACTTGAACTCGAACGACAGATTGCCAAACTTCGTACCCTGCCGCCAACTGGGCACGCTCCTGCAGTGTTAAACGCTCAGCTATGTTACCCTTCAATCTGAAATGAAAAAAAAAAAATGAACGTTACAATTGTACCACTTTAGAGAACACAAAGAGAACACTTTAGAGAAAAAAGATTACCGTTACAATTGTACCACTTTAGAGAACACACCATAATAATATAACAATACAATCACAATTTATACATAATTTATATGTAATTTAAATTAGGGAGCTACTTTCCGCCCACCCTGTATATATATATATATACTGTGTATATATATATAATATATATACACACACACACATACATGTATTTTAATTTGTAAGCAAAAAAGACATCAGAAAGCCACTTGAGCAACTTCATGTTGACGCTATTAATTTTTTATGCAGTCAATCAACTACTCGTAAAGAGATAAATTGATTGACTACTGAGCATACCCGATGCCCACAGGGCATTTAAAATTAATTTATATTAGAATATTTACTTCACAGGTGGAGCAATGGAATGATAATTGCAATTAGTTTTAATCTTTTATTATTAATACTGACTTTCACTCAAGCTTTACGATTAGTTATTAACGTGAGTATATATATATATTCCACTTATTAGAGAGAAACTTTCTTAATCCTCAGTGCCATTGGTATATTTGGGTATTGTCTGTCTTTGAAAGATCCTTGAATTGGGTAAAAGTATTATCGTATAATTTATGAGTATTTATTGCAGAATGTAATTTGATGCTTTCCCCTTTTGCCATTCGCATTGAGGCGATTTACATCTTTTGAAAGGACTTTAATCCTTTCATTTGAACTTCATTATACGTTGAAGGAATTGAAACCTATATTTTACCAAATAAATAGGTTGAACACGTTATTTAGTATATAAAAAGTAAAAACAAACATGCTGTACTATTTTCACTTTGAAAGTGATTAATAAAATATTGTCGACAAAGGTTTTCAGCTCGTGAAGGAGTTTGATGCACCCCAAAGATGTTGCGTTAGTCAAAACTGAAAGTGCGCAGACAGTCTTCTTTCGGAACTTCTGCGCAAGAGTAATTGAGATGCCGTTCATCACATTACCACATCTGAAAAATCCGCCCAAAGAATGAAAATGGAGAGGAGTCAAGGGCGGATTTAGGGGGGGGAGAGGGCGATCGCCCCCCAAACCATGAGGCCTCTAAACCTTAAAGGCAAAGAATGTGAAGAAAGAAGGAGATCAGAAACATAAAGAAGAGACAATACAAAATTAATATATAAAGGAATGGTCTCGTCTCACCACACTGTTCTCAGCTGGGAAAAAAGTGGCCAAGGCTTAGACGTGAAAAATAAGCAGATCAAAATTTTGATGTTATGCTTGGTAATTTAATAAAGTTGTAGGTGTACCCCTTTCGTGGTTACTTTTCAAGCAATGTGCAAGTTGCCTGCCAATGTATTATAATCTCAGGTTCTGAAAGGTGACCGCCCCCCCCCCCCCCCCCGCCCCCCCCCAAAAAAAATTGTGCTCTGGATCAGCCCCTGAGAAGAGTAAATGCAAAAAAGCACAAAAACAATCTACCTTTGTCTGACTTCATGAAGAAAAGTAGAGTTATCTGCCAGCACAGGACATGACGAATTCTCCGCAATGGATGAAACTTGGAATGAAAGTGGAATTTATTATAACCTAATCATGATAGACTCTACTCCTTCTAGACCACTGGTTCCCAACCGGTGGGGCCATAGCCCACTTGCTTGTCTTTTAGCATTATGTTAATAAATGTTGATGAAAGAAATTTGCTTATTAAGTCTTATGTAAACATGATACCAGCTTAGCAACATGGGAGGTGGGGCCATGAGTTATTCGAATAGCTTTAGTGGGCCGTCGCCTCAAAAAGGTTGGGAACCACTGTTCTAGACCGACTGGAGTCACCTTCCGCTAAAACTAGAAAATAACAGATTGCTTTTTATGCTAATCAACATTTTTTTTTTTCAATTGTGCAGTAACTTCATAAAGGAATCATTCAAAATTTTAAGAGCCAGTATGAGCATCTCAATTTCTGGACAAGTTGATTAACATATAAAGTATAAAATATACATACAAATGACGCAGTTCACGAGCACACTCTAATATATTCAAAATAAAAGAATTAGCTACTGTACGTTATTTCGAGGAAGCTAAACTAATTTGTCAAGCTAATTTACATGAACGAGTTATGAATAGCGTTTAAAACCATTTGAAAATGAAGAATTAAGATATACGAGTATTCGGAGTATATAACTCGTCAAAAAAAACAAAAAAAACATCGAAACTGAAAGAAGAGATGTTTTAAACAGTTGATCTTATTCAGAGTATTAGAGCTTCTCTGTGCACAATAGAATAAGAAAAATAAAGGTAGATAGTAGACACAATGGATAGACAGAAAAATAGATGGAAAGAGGATGTCTCCAAAGTTTTCCAGTTGTTGTAATCATTTGAAAGACGTCTTTCGTGAACTGAATTTGATCTAGTATCTGACATTAGTTAAGTTTAGAGAGATTTTACCTAGTTTATTGTGGTTGTAAACTATACAAAGTTATGATGAAGTTACGAAGAAAACACGACTAAAGATTAGAAATACTTAATAATTTTAGATAATGTCGTAATATACAGGGTGTCCCATAAGTCCGGTCTCATAGGAAAATTTATTTTAAATTAAATTTACAAAAATAATACATTAGAACTAAAAATAAATGTTCAAATTGGTGTTTTGGTTTGGGACCTTTTTCTCTTGTCGCAGGTAGAATAACACACAATGGTTAATATGAAAGAGAGTTACACTCGTGAGAAAAAGGCCTCCTGTAAAGGTCATCCGTAAGAAAAAGAACCTTCTCTCGCATCTGCGGAGTCGCTTGAGGAATTTTAAACTGACCTTGGGTAAGTTTCAATCATATCATGATACAAATATTCATTGTTGTCATCTCAAGACGCGTTTATCCGAACCCTACGCGGCTGAGGCTACGCCATATAAACGTCTGATTTAACCAGTTTGTCTATATTTTAAATATGTTACTCGTCACACTAAAGTAGGCTTATTACGACGGTGGCCAGACATGTCAACTCTCACGAATTTTAAGTCACAAACTCCCTTATGTGGGATATGTTTCCAGTTATCAAAATCAAGCACAGGCAAAATCAAGCAAAAAAAATCACGGATTTTCGTACTTCAAGGTTGACGTCTCTCGGGTGCTCAGTTTATGCTGGTAGAATTCGCTAAATACAAGTAGGCTATACGTTTATTGGATGATAATAACCCTCCTAGACCCGTCACCCTTCACACGAACGGAGAGACCTTGACGATTGTCGTATCGTTAAGACCTTGACGATTGTTGTATCGTCATTGGTGCATGTAGAATTAATAAATTTACATTTTGGATCTTCACTATATGAAACGAGCAATCATGAGTTTGCCTCCAAGCAATTCATTTTATTTTAAATAAAAGACAAATTACAAATTAGTATTAATAAGTACTTAAACTAAATAACTGATGATGACTCGAGGTTTAGAGATCGAAACTTTATTTTTGATTTTGGGGGAAAGTTTTATACGTTGAAAAGTATCTAAGCTTTGACCATTTTCGAGTGTTTTTATCCCAGATTTGCCTTCATCAATCTAAATTTATATATATTCTTTATGGGGAGGAACACTTCGGTCTAGTAAAGGTTTCTGCATTTATCTTTAAAGGTTTTCTTCCCAAATTGCGCTCTGTGTATATGTTGGGGGTAAATGTGATAAATTGGTAATTATGCATAATTGAAAATATCATGACTTAACTAACCAATTGTCAAGGGCGTACAGTTGACCTAACCGGGCATTCAATTGACCTAACCTGGCATTCAATTCAATTGACCTAACAGGGCATTCAAGGTTAGGTCAATTGAATGCCCGGTTAGGTCAACTGTACGCCCTTGACAATTGGTTAGGTTAAGTCATGATATTTTCAATTATGCATAATTACCAATTTATCACATTTACCCCAACATAAGTTATATACCCCACAATAATGAGTGATGAGGGCCAGAAACTGTCACGGCGCTCAGACCAACTAATGCTGTCCATTGCGCTAACTCCTAAATTATTATTACCAACATTACCGGGAGTCGAACTCCCGACCTCAGTGTCTTCACTTAGTTTACGGGAAAAAGGTGTTGCCCAAATGACCTACGGACGCTGGCCTCTATAAACATAAATTGAGAAATCTTTCTGGCAACCCCGATAACAAATCGCTCATTCCATCGATAGCTTGGCTAAGATTCATTTACTCATAAAATGACTTCCAAAGGTTGGTATGTCCTGCGGGTTAGGTTAAATTTGTTAAATTACGCGTAGTCCGTCTAGGTTAAATTAAATTAAACGAAATTAGTTTACGTTACATCAAGTTAGATTAGGTTATGTTAGACTAAAAATATATCTATATTGATACCTGGTGATAACTGGGCACACACGACATTAATTATATGAAATAATATGTACAAATATTTAGTTTACGAGTGACAGTGATGTAGAATGATATTTACGATTATCACTGATAGACGTTCATGGCAACTCATTTTATCTGAAACTAAACTTAACAAATTATGAAATTTGTACAAGTAAAATTAAGGGAAATTAAATATCCATTCTACATTCATAAAATGCCTACATTAAATTATTAAAGTGAGGTACCGCGTATGAATAAAATATTAACCTCACAACATTACGTTTAGATAGTCCAACCAATTAAACAACTTGCGATAATGTCGGCCACAGTTTTATGATATAGCGGTAAAAGGCGTAATTAAATAGACCAGCTTGAAACTACTTTTATATATATATATATATATATAAGAGAGAGAGAATACATTTCTAGCCCTTTCAAGGAGATGGAATATTAGTGATTACTAATTAATACAGGCAAAACGTACTCACAAATGAAATAAATACGACCCACACTATAAAAACAAATTAATTTATTAAAAGCTAAAAGCAAAATACGTTTCGGATTAACACTGAACCCCCTCATCAGTTGAATCTAGGAGAGGAAATGAACGAGAAGGCGAGAAGGAACAAAAGCGTTATTCACAGGTTCCCACGTTTGAGGCGCGAAAATTCTCAACTCGACCAAATTCCTTATAAGTCACAGGGTTCAGTCAATTTTCCACTGGATTGCGAATCAACTGAAATCTGATAAATTTCTACGAAACGACTAAAATTCCCTTTCAAAGTAATTTCATTTAGAACTAAAAGGTCTCTATTTTGAGGGGGATAGGGGGTTAGAGGGGATTCTTCACAATTAATCGCAGGATTCCAATTCGTACCGTGTTGAAAATACTGAAACTATCCTAGTCATACCAACATTGCGTCATGCTCCATGGTTCTGACGTTATATATATATATATATATATATATATATTATATATATATATAATATAAATCCAAGGGAAACAGGGTGTTTAAAATGTACTCAGACGACCAACTTTCAAAGAAAGGCAAATGAAAAAGTTATATTATCAAAATCCTTTTACCTGCAAAGCCACTGAAGCTCCAAAGAAGTCGTAGATCAAGGTGAAGCGATCTTTTTTTTTGTCCCTTATGACGTCATCAGCGTGCATAAATAGTTTTATTTGTCTGTTAAAAAGACCTTTCAATTTAAGAATGAAGGGAAAAAGTAATTCCTTTCACAACAACAATATCATAGCGGACCTACGACCCATGACAGAAGCTTAAAAAAACTGGACTAACCGCTATACGCAACATGCTTGCATAGTTCTGTATACGAGTGTGTGTATATATATATATATATATATGTATATGTGTGTGTGTGTATATATATATATATATATATATATATTTCAGGTGGTGGGGTTCTGGGTCGGGGGGTTCAGGTGAATTATTAAAAGGATTTTGAATAGCCTTCAATTAAATATATTTCACAAGAATAATTGCGGTTAATAATTAATAATTAAATAGTTTAAGATGTTTTTATGTGTCTCACATTAAAGTCATTTCACCGAAGCGATTGTCAATTTAGTTCATGTACGATTACACACACACACACACACACATATATATATATATATATTATATATATCAAGCATTCCCTATTTGGGCCTAGTTTTTCACATGTGCGTATTCGGATGTGTGAAGATTATTTCATGCCTGAAATAAGGACCCCTTTGTTTGTCGGATCTTGGATATGAGGCAGCCGAGAGAGGCAGTTGGGCCGCAGTTCCCATGATGACGTCACATCACACCTCACCTCCATCAAGTTTCAATTTTCATTCTCGGTGGCACATACAAAGATGTCAGATACATTTCAACAAGTTCTCTACTTTGCTTCATTGTCACTCATTATTCAGCCAACCGTAAGCACTGTAAATTTATTCGCGTGCAACTGTACATTTTGTTGATAAATAATCTGAGTAATCATCTTGCATTTGTTCATCATTATAGCTAACTGTAATGTCAACAATTCAAGCGTATGTAATCGCTCATTTTAATTCAAGATTTGTGAAGTTATTCACTGTGACGTTCATTTATTTTGTTTAATTATAGGAAAAAGCCGCGCAGTTTATTCTTTTCTTCGTTTTGGTCGAAATATCAAATATTGTGTAATTTACCTCATTTTCTTCAATTCCTGCTACTTCTAATGAAGTCCAGAACATTTATTGGTAAATTGAAAAATACTATTGACAACATTTATAGCATTTCTGTGCTTATATCGAAACTTGTTAAAGATAAAATATTAGTAACCTTGGCAAAAATTGTCAACCCGAGTACTACTTTTAGTACTACTAAAGGTTTATTTCCATCAATGTTAAAAATTGGTTGTGAAACAACCTTATACAAAGGTGGTGATCCTACGTTAGCAACGAAAATTATAGACCACTCTATTTAGTAATTTCTTTTTTTTAATTGTTAAAAATAAAGTACATCTTTATTTAGAAATCATATAGCTTATTGTCGCCACATCTATACGCCTTCCATCAAAATAAAACGAGAAATGGCTATTTTAAACCTTGTAGATAATGCCAATGTCACCAAAGAGAACAAAGAAATAATGATTTCCAACTTTATGGATTTGAGTAAGGCTTTTGACGTGATATTATTCTACTTAATAAACTGTATTCCTATGGCTTCAGAGGAGATATAAGTTATTACCTTAAAAGTTATCCGTTCGACTGATAACATTTTGTATCAGTAAATAATGTCTGTTCAACTAAATTGGCTGTAAAACATGGGGTACCTCAAGGTTCAGTCTTTGGTCCCCTCTATTTTTATTGTATATAAATGACCTCCCACGTTCTTTCGATATTCTTAATTTTCTAATGTTTCCACAGACGATACAACTATGTCCCTTTCTTGTAAAGATGTCAATGAAGCGAAGGTTATATTTGAAACAAAAATTACGAAAGTTGTGAACTGGCTGACCTCAAATAAACTCTTTTTACATTTTAGTAACACAAACTTTATGCTTTTTAGTGACGAGAGAAATGTATATCTTGACAACTGAATGTTGGAGAACTCGTTGTAAAAGACTGTAATATAAGGAAATTTTTAGGTGTCATTCCGGATAAGAATTTCCAAGGGAAGAGCCGTATTAATTATATACTGTACCTAATACGATTTCTAGGAGGGTTGCTACAATCTTTAAACTTCGATTTATGTTTTCTGAACAGGTTTTATTAAATGCGTATCATAATTTTGCTCTTCCTTATATGATGTATTGTAATCTTGCATTGGATAATAATGCTGATAACTCATTAGACAGCATTTTTATTGTTCAAAAGTGATGCACATTTTCTTGATCATACAAATGCAGTCTTTAAAAGAGTTAAAATTATTAAAAATCAAAGACATAATCAAATTGGCGCATTTTATTTTTATTTATAACTGTATGAATATAATTATTAACTTCGGGTGGGTAAATAAATATTTCGCAACTCGTTGAGAGATTCACTCACACCAGACTATGAACAGAAAGAAATAGGCACCTTATTTCTCACCTTAGATTGTCGCCATTAAAAAATCAACCACCATTTTCGTAGGATTGAAATTATTGAATGATTTAAGCATAAACCTTCAAAATATCCATAGGCATAGGGGTATGAGGCGGGGGGTCTGGGGGGGTCGGCAGCACCCCCGGACTAGGGAATTGAGCAGTTTCAGGGCAAATTTAGAAATGTTGTAGCAAAATTTTCTAATTTTTGTAAATTGTAATTTTTGTTATATCAAAAAGGCTTTAATATATGTCACTCATACTCTAACCTTTGTGTTATTTTATGCTACACATAGTGCTTATGTGGAAATCAGAGCAAATTTTCCGCTCCCCACCCAGTAAAGTGTCAACCAATACGCCTTTGTCCATAAGTCCTTAATTGCGTTTAAAAACAAGATGAAATCAACCTTAATAAAGGACTACCGAAATCGTACTAAAGAATTTAGGGATCAAATACTGTCCTACTTCTCCGTTTATTGCGTCTATTTTTCATGTCTAACTGTTGTATTTACTATTAACTCTAAAGGACCGAAGATTTTCTATTATATTGACCAAGATTTACTGTATACTGCTAACAAAAATAATTTCTCGTGTCAGCTACAAATTCGTCTGTGACTATGTCCTAAATTATTATCCCTAGCCTAAGTACAAACTTTTTGTCTTATCTTATACGTAATCCTAATCATAATTAATTATTAATTAGTATATATTTCAGAATCGTAACTACGGAGTTTGTTTTATATAATAATTAATCATAATATTTGTACTATCAAATCGTAACTACTTATTTATGAAATGTTTTTATCTTATAATTAATTTGAGAGCCCAGTAAAGCCTAAAGCTTAAGTGCCAAACTACTCGGGTAGAAATAAATAAATAGGTTCTGTAAAAAAAAAGGAATTGTAAATTGCAATCTTTATTTTTTAACCAATGAAGATTTTACAAAATAATAATAATAATTCTTATAGGGCCTACCACATATAGGCGTCTCTCTCTCCTCTCTCTCTAATATTATATATATATATATATATATATATATATATATATACTGTGTGTATATAGTATACGAAGTTTTAAAAAACATAGATTTCAAATTAGACCTAAAAACTTAACCCTGATTTAGGTCTGAAAAACTGATACGTTTTATCTTTGAGTTATTTTAGCCGTTCGGGACTTGATGAGAGAACGAACGGTAAATTCGAAAGCTCAAAACTAGTCCCTTTTTATATTCTAATTTTTTTCAATTTTAATTTCAATTTTTGCATTTTTTTTTAACCAGACTATATATATATATATATATTATATATATATATCCCCGCAAGGGGGTTCTAAGCTCGTGCTCTTGAGTGCTCTTTGTGCTCGTTTGTACGTGCTTGTTCCTGGAGGTTTCACGTGCGCCCTCCCGGCCCTAGCACCCAAGGATGATGGGGCTCGACCCTGCAGTTCTTGTCATCCTTGGTCTTTTTCCACTTCGACTGTCCCCTCCACCCTTTCTTTTTCCTCTGTCTTTCCTCTCACTTTTTCTTTGTTTTTCCGCTGAGATATGCCCTTTAAATAGAGGCGAATCGGTTCTTCCTGAACTAAAAAAAAATATATATATATATATATATATATATATATATATATATATATATATATATAACTGTTGGTGTGCTGCAGTCTGTTTAGGACATATTACTGTCAGTAGATATTCCTCACAGAAAAACAGTCTTCCCGCAACCTTCTAATATAGAAATATTATCTTCTATTGGTCCCAAATCACTGCAAAAAGAAGTTTCCAAAACTATTTCTTCTATCTAAAGAAGGTATTGTATCATGTGAGAAGAAGCTACGGTACCCAAACGAAGAAAAAACTTCCCCTAGAATTTTCCTCCAAAAAGAAGTTATAACGTCTAAATTTAGAAGGTTTTGTTTTGAGTGTTGAAGCACATTCATTTTGAATTAAGAAATATAAAACAACTGTTTCCTCATTATTTTCTAAGATTTATTGCATCATTCAGGACTCAAAGGTTTAATTTTAAACTGGTCTTATTTGGAGTAGAAAGAATGAAGCCTATTTTAGAGTTGATTGAAAGAAAAAGACTTTATTGAGTTGCTCAGAAAGGCTGCATTGTTGTTGTCCTGTGCTGCACTCTTTCAGATTTTATTAAGAAATATTTTGCACGTGGATAAGTTTTAGTAATGTGCATTCTCTCTCTCTCTCTCTCTCTCTCTCTCTCTCTCTTCTCTCTCTCTCTCTCTCTCTCTCTCGCGAAGTATGAATGATTCAATATATCACTTACTGCATAAACACCTTTCACGACGGGAGACCCAAGTTGAAACTCAGCGACATTCGAAGAGTTGGCAGACAAAGACACATGACAGGCATCCAATTACAGAAAACACGCTCACAAACTTGCCTGCCTCGTTAATATGTCTAAGAATAGAGTAGAAAAATATTTTGTAGCAACATAATTTCATAACGAAGGAAAAAACTTTAAAAAAAATGCATGGCATGCATTAGCTGAGGTAGAGTTGCATTTCTGCGGACACGATTTCTTTTTCTCTTCTTTCTCTTGGGTAATTGGATGCACGTGACGGGTGAGGGCATGGTGTGGAAAATTTGATATCTGTTCTTAATTCTTGTTTCCACTCTTTTGCTGTAGAGGCATTTCATTAATTTCCGGCATGATGGCGATGCCCGTACACGGGAGTAGACATGGAGAGTTTAACCGTTACCTCTCTCTCTCTTAATCATTTTGGGGCTAGTCTGAAGTGGGTCACAGGGTCTTTGTTCAACCGATATCTCGGTAAACAGAGCTGTAAATATTTTGTATAAAATCAAACCATATGTTCGAGGTTTTGGTGACGATACCAAGTGGTTGATGTGCGATCGGCACAAGTATATCAGGGGCGGATCTAGCCCCTAAAACTGACCGACTTCCGGGCGGGAGCGTCTGAGCATATGGGGGGGGGGAGTACAGTATTTTTAGAGTGCTCTTTATTCCTCTGTAGCTTTCTTGTTTCTTGCGGAGGGGCTTGGGAATTTCCTAACTGTGGACCGACGTCAGGTCAACAGGCAGCGTGATCACTAATATATAGTTGCCCCGGTAATCCCCCTACCCTAGGGACCATCCGTCCTGTACAACAAATCTGAAATTAAAATTTTTATACTCTCCAACTTCTGACCGTCTTCCGGAAGACGGTATGGATTCGCCACTGTATATTTTTGCTTAGTTTATACAGCGTTACTACCTAGTATACGATCTCCGTGTGCATGGCATAATTGTAGAGCTAACTTATATATTCTCCTCTTTCCCGTAAAAATTTCTTTGGCTACTTTTCCAGAGTCAAGGTATTTTTTCAACCTTTTTCCGTACCCGCCTCTGGCAGGGAGGGAGTGGAAGGTGGCGAGAGAGCCTCATTCTTTTCTATCTAGTTTTGTACTACTGCTAAAATAGTTAAAAAAATGAACAGTTTAATAACAGGGACCTCCCCGAGTGGACCGAAAGGTCTTTGAGGCTTCTTCTTGTCCTTGTAACTCTCTCTCTCTCTCTCTCTCTCTCTCTTAAACACCTTTCCCTTCATGAGTTAACCTTGATGGATCTTTTAGGACATTGTTAGTCTGAAATCTTTGTACTTCTGTAGCGCCACTGACAGTCTGACACTATCAATAATAACCCAAATTTCAGATGAAAAAAATGTTTTAATCTTTTCTTTATACAGTTTACTGAACGGGTGATTACTTCACTTCATCAGTGAATCAAAGCTGAAGAATATATGCAATATTGACTAAAAGGATTCCACGGCACTGAGAAATTCAAACTTTTTGTGTATTTTTGACATAATTAAAGAGAATAGATAAAAGCATGATAAACACCTCGGTGGTATAGTGGTTAGCGTCGCTGACTACGAATCCATCGGCCCCGGGTTCGAGACCCGACGGCAGCCGGCGCGCAGCAAAACCCAGCTCTTCATCATTCCACACAATAAAGAAAGTGGTTGGTGGATAAATGGGTACCCTAGGTGGCCTAGTGGTTAAGACGCTGGGCTGCTGATGGGGCGTGGTTCGGATTCCACGTTAAACTGTAGGTCTAAGGTGGAGTGAAAAGCTTGACCTTCGTCAGAATGAACAATTCGGGCGGAAGCTAACCAAAGGTAAAGGTTAAAGGTTATATCATATATAGAGCGAGTTAATGTACTCGTATAAAATAGAGTTTGTTTTCATCGTTTACCAAGACGCCATTTTAATATGAGAAAGTGCGAAGGATCGTGAAATAATTAGCGATAAATTCAGTTAAGGATTATGTTCTGTGCGTTTAAGTGTTTCTGGTTTAATTTTAAAAATGAGCTAATAACCATACACAAAAATTCTCAACTCTTAAGCATTTAAGATGTCTTTCATTTCGAAATGCAAATGAAGAAAGTTTGCTCCAAAAAGGAGCTGCATCATTGAATCGGTCTTCGAAGTCTGCGAGAATATTTTCAATGGTTTTGCCATTACGTGGTCGCTCATGGACTGGTGCCATTTTTGTATTATATTTTCAACGAGTGAGCGTACAATGAAGGTCCACATCTTTATTTTTCAGCAAATTTTAACGAGATTTACAATGTTTAGAATTTTAGATTCATGTCGAAAGTTTTATCATGATTGATCACGAAATTAAGTTAGGGTAAAAACTCTTTTCTGGGGGATTTTATTTTTAAATTTTCTGAAGTAACAGTTATTGATAAAAGTTCTCTTTAAATGTAAGTTATGAATATATAGACAATTTAGTTTGATTAGAGTTCTCACTTACGTATTTACGTTTTAGTATATTAACTTAAAATTCACTACTAGTGAAAAAATAAGACATTTTCTGGGAGGAGGAAGTTTTGGTAAGGGAAATTGGGGGATAACTGCTGAACAAAAAGTACTTTGGAATTACCACTTTGACAGACTGAAGAAGACAATATTATTATTTTTTAGGTCAATTTTGAATAAACTCTATAGATTAGTTTTTTTTATGAGCCTATGTTCCTCCAAAAATGTCTAAGGGAAAAATGCAGTTAAACGTCAGAGGCTGGTGTACATTTTTTATTTTCATAAATAACAAACATATAAATGTTTGTATAACTATTTTCAGTGTCTATAATGGGATACTAATATCGAAAAGGGGGCTTTCACCCTCCCAAAGCGGTATTTTTTGCGTTAGGCTACGTCAAATTGGCCAAAACACACTTTGAGACGAGTGAAATTTGAAAAGAGAGAAATGTTTTTAAGTACTTCCCTTTTTAAAAAAGATCAAAATTCTTGGGGTCAATTTTCAAAAAATCTTTAATAATTAGCTTTTTTTTTTTTTAAATAAAATCATGCATAACTTTTTTTGGTTTTCATGCAACAGTAATTATATTGCCTTTCTATAGCGACAAATGAAATTTTAAATACAGAATGTTTTCCTGCATATGTTAATTTTAACTTAAAGTATATATTATGTAAAACGTAGCTTAGTTTCATTACTATCCAAAACATTTGTGTATCTTTATTTCGATGAAAGAGCCTTCATGGAATACCTTAGTCTTCATTATAAATCGTACCCAATTATCTGCAGAAGTAGGAAATGACTCTGTTATTAAATGCAATCATTAGTCTTGACATTTTACAGCCAACGTTTGCCAGTTTCTGCGCAAAATTCATTTTTAAAACAATATGATTGAGTGTAAACATAGTTTTCAATTGAAATATTAGCCTAACCAGATTTGTTTCAGTTTGTCTGATACACTAAGGCCGGCAGCCGGCTGCACGCAGGATCGTCTTGCGACTCGCGACTCACGACTCGGGTCGCGAGTGAGTGACGATGTCTTGAGTGACAACGACTTGAGTCGTCACGGCCGAAGGCGTCAGTCGTAAGTCGCGAGACGATCCTGCGGTCGGCCAACCTAAATTCCTCCTCTGAACTATGGGTAATCATACAGTAACATTTTTCTCCCGCCTTATATAGCCTATTTTCATAATTTTTTATCAGTTTCTCCCAATTTGTATAGGCCTAGATGGCTAGTTTAGCTCGTTCCTTATACTGTACTTAAATGCAAAAAACCACTTTTTTCTACGTGAAGGTCAAAATATGAAAATAAAAACCCACTCTAATAGACAGAGTTTATTTCCACAACAGTTTCGATGCCCACTGGCATCCTCCTCGGGTGGATACAGAAAAACGAATGAACCAAAACAAGAGGGAAAAACAATCCAGGGACAGACCGTTAAGAAATTCTCACCTACGTTAGATCCCATTCTCCCGACACCGGAAGGGCATTTTCATTAAAGGGACCCGCTTATAAGTACATTCGCACAAATTTAAAACTATCTTCCTGTTCTAAACATACATATTCTATTATTTTTTTTTACATAATTATTACATTTATTATTAAATTTATTACATTTAATATTGCATTATTATTTATTACAGAAATTATAAATTTATTATTACGTTGGTTATTACATTGCTGTTTATTATACAGAACTTATAAACCGAAAAACGAATGAAAAAGGCGAGAAGGAAACAATCCAGAGACCATTGAGAAATTCGCACCTAGGTTAGATACCGTTCTCCCGACACCGGAAGGGCATTTTATTACAGAGTCCCGCTTATAAGTACATTCGCACAATGTACAAATTAAAACTATCTTCCTGTTCTATACATACAGATTCTAATATTTTGACATAATTACTGCATTTATTATTGCATTTACATTTTTTTTAACATTTATTATTATTACCTTTACCCTATTTATTAAATTTATAATATTACCTTTATTATTACATCTGTTGCATTTATATTTATTTCCACATTTATTACTTCCAGTATTACATTTACTAAAAGCGAGTAAGGAAACAATCCAGAGACCTTTAAGAAATTCACACTTAGGTTAGAACACGTTCCCCGACTCCGTAAGGATTTTTTGACCAAGAATCTCATTAAAGGGTCTAACTTATAAGTACCTTCGCACAAATTAAAATTATCTACTTTTTCTATACATACAGATTCTATTATTTTTCTTTTGACATAATTATTACATTTATAAAGTACCTTACTTGATTCCCAATCTATAGCATGATTATTTTGGCTGGCGTGATAAAAAATGGCATTATTAGTATTACAACTGCTGAAGGCATATTTGTGTTCTTTAATACGGGTTTCAATATTTCTTCCAGTTTCTCCCACGTATACTAAATCACAACTTTTACAGGAATGCTGTAGACACAGGCTTGTTCCTCTTTTGCAACGTTATTCCTAACCAATTACTTTTCACGGTAGACGAATATTTGAACGCCAAAGCAAACTGTTTTTCCCTCTTGTTTTGGTTCATTCGTTTTTCTGTATCCACCCGAGGAGGATGCCAGTGGGCATCGAAACTGTTGTGGAAATAAACTCTGTCTATTAGAGTGGGTTTTTATTTTCTTATACTGTACTTACTTTCTAAGTATTAGCTCTCTGCACGCGAGGGATTTTTATGTTTGTGGTGTGGTCAAAATGACCTTTTGTTATTTGACCTAGTGACCACATTTTGCCTGTTATTATTCTTTTATTTCATCATACACTTACAGTATGTTTTCCCAACACATTTCCCGTTTCCCGTTTTTCTTTTTTCTTTTTTCTTTTTGTGCAATACAAGTTTAAACATTATTTTTATTACCTTCAAATGTAATCAGTTTTTGGTAATGTATTCCAAGTTCTCATTGTAATAGGAAAAGCTAATGAAGTGTGTGTATATATATATATATATATATATATATATAT
Source organism: Bathynomus jamesi (assembly GCA_023014485.1). NCBI lineage: Eukaryota > Metazoa > Arthropoda > Malacostraca > Isopoda > Cirolanidae > Bathynomus > Bathynomus jamesi. Next base: position 684,531 of record JAJOZX010001655.1, read on the forward strand.
ATATATATATATATATATATATAGTATATGGGCTTAATTTGCACATTTGCATCAAATATACATAGGCTACATACATAGATATGTACTATCAAATCGGTCAGGTTAGGTTGAGTTAGCTTAGGGTTAGATTAGGCTAGGTTAAATTAAGAAAATTTTCGATCTTTGGGAATAGACATAAATTCAATTAGCGTAGCAGTATTCAGACCTCGCCTCAACCTTTTTACCGGTGGAACGCGTCATCGACCCTTTAATGTAAATGCTGGTAACGCGTATTGCAGTTTCAGACGGAAGCAAAAGATTGAAAAAATTCTTTTAAACAATTTCAAAATCGAAATTAATAAAAAAAAGAAGCTTTTTAGCTTTAAATATTTCAATATTTTACTTTATTCTGAGATTTTCTGACATATAAAAATTACTGATGTCTTCAGCACTTTCGTTTCGCTACGTGTGGCCCTCTACAGTTAGTTACATACATTGTTTGGTCTTCGCCACAAACTGTTTGAGTGGCACTGAATTAGAGTCTGTCATTTTGAGAAAACGTGAACCAATTCGATACGCTTTCATGAAGGTGGATCTGTCTAAGATCGATTTTAAAATGCTTTTAAGGAAATTACTTTTTAAGAACGTATATAATGAAAATAATGTTCACTTTGACCCCTTAAATTTAGTTCCTCACACATTATCGGCAGGGGTTGGATTCAAATCAGCTCTTATAAACTGTATAATGTAGGAAAAAAGAGTATAATGCCTCTTTTTTTTCCGTCCTTAGACGCTTTTCACGCACTTGAAAGCAAAGTCTAAACGTATTCACTGAGCGCTACACAACATTTGAACTTACATAATATCCGACTAATTTGTTAGACCTGAATCCCTCAGACAATGCCTAACCAAAGCCATCTTGTCATTTTCCAATTGTTCTACTTGAAAGAATCCCGCATTTTATTTCATAACATTTGGAAGTGTAATGTCTGTAGGGCATTTTCATCGATACTTCTATATCTACTTAACCTGTCCTAAATTGGCCTGACCAGACTCTATCTAACCCACAGAGAATGTTGGATAAAATTATCCCGTTCATATCATGATGTGTCTAACTGGGTTAGACATGATGTGTTGATGTGGGTAAATATCACTTTTGTAAAAAAAAAAAAAATACATTGAACAATGAACATGCGTGGATCTTCTTCGCTAGTTATACAAATATTTACTGTCGGGGTTTAATCTAATCTTGGCGTTTTCATAGATGTTGTACTCTGCCCTAAGTCCCCAGCGAGATTCTGATAGGGAGAAGACGCATTTGCTTACAAAGGAAAAAATTGGAAGCAGGACCAGTAAAACAAGACATTAAATCAAAGAAAGTGCTTATTTAGGCACAAATTCCCGTCCCAGAAAGTAATTAGCTCCAAAAAGTCATCATTGAATACTGATGAGAAAAGGAGGAGGCTAAGATTAATTTTAAATGATGTTTACGTCTTTAATCCTCTCTTCGCCTGTATCATCTTTTCACATTACAATTGTATCACTGTAATGATGTCTACCGAAATCTCTGACTACATATGAGGCGCTCGGACGAATAGAGGTGAATTAACCATTCGGAACTTTGGTTGATTCGCTTCTATTGCCCGAACGCCTCATATATTCGACGCTGACTGTGCAACACACAAAATTTAACTTGCACCTTGTGACCTTGACATTCGACCTAGTGACTAAATATCGACTGGTTTCTTCTTTGACTGGAACCCAACGAATCTACTGAGTTAGACCGAACTTTTTATTTTTAAATATTTTGTTACTTCTCTCTGTCTCTTACACACACACACACAAACACGAAGTGATTTCTTTTCCCCATCCAAGAGCAGAGAAAAAGACAAGATTAAGTATCATCAATCCTTCAGTAAAGGACGTATTTCCAATCATGACAAAGGATTTTGCCTCGAGAGAGACCAGTTGTGGACAATTTTTAGAGCGAAATTTCGCCGACAGCCAAACCAATGATCCGTCGCAGCCCGGATTTTGCCATGTCCACATTTCTTTGGACCTATATTCATTTTACCAAGAACTCTTTTAACCTAAATTAACCTGACCTAACCTAACCTAACCTGACCTAAATAGCCTTATCTAATTTTTAATTAATTTAAGCTAACTACAAATTATATCACAACTGTCCAATGATCAATTTTACTTGGTGGTTTGTAAATCATGGTCGAGTGGATCAGTTGGTTGACTTTTAAAAAAAAAAATAAAGCAAGAAAAATATTGGAAAAAGACTTACGTAATTTATGGCTAAAAACTAGACCTAACTCGGAAATAATAATAATAAATCATTCATTTCTCTGACGAGTCAGTTTGAACATGAAGCTTTTTTATTTGTTTGTAGACAAAAAGCTACTTGCTATATTATAATTATGTCAATAGTGATTATGTTTTAAATATATATTAATTTTATTATTATTATTTATATTTCTGAAAGATTAAAAAACAAAATGTCAGTTGGGAACTTGATATTCAAACAAGACTGCTCGCCATATTGGAGTGGATGAACCCGAGTATTAATTATATTATCAATATATATTTTTTATTTTTTATTAAAAAAAACAAAAAAAATTGTGAAGGTAGTCTGCAAGATATATTTTATATTAGAATGAAACAAAAAATGTTCACGGATATAAAGTATTCTCTAAAGGATTGCGGAAAATTGCAAGAAAGACCAGTAACTTTGAACTAAATGCCAAATATATTCAAGATGGCCGCACCTTATTCAATTATCGCCAGTAAGATATTGTCGAAGGAGGCACAGTGTAGTTGCATTTACAGTGAGACAGTTTAGTCTTATAAAATTGCCGCTGTGTTTTTGTAACTATTTGAAATCGCTCTATTATATATAATTAATTACAGTGAATTTTTTTGCGTGTGGAACTATAAAAATCATGGTTTTTTTTGCATATTAATATTAATTTCCTAGCATTGATAATTATTTAACAATAAGGTCGATAATTATTACGTCATAGCAGGTATCGATCTCTTCAGGTGATAATGTTTTGGGGTTGTTTAACCTTTTTCCTGACATCTCTGAAGGTCATATGACAGATGGAGACCTACAGTTTTCCGCAAGATCCGAACTACTACTACCTTACCAAAAAAAACCTAGAGAAGCACCTTCATCGCTGAAATATAAAGTCCGAGCCAAGACTCGAACCCAGGACTTACATATTAACAACTCGGCGCTTTACCACTAGACTAGGTTACCCTGGCAAGTGAATCTCTTGGACCTATCCCCATTTCTTCGACAACACCAAAACATCGACACTACAAAAACTAACAACCTAACTTAACCTAATCTAACCTATTTTAACCTAACCTAACCTAACTTAATAACAACTTGTCGAATAGAATGTCATCAATCAGATGTTGTAAGGCCGAATCTCTTCAGTAACCACCTAAAGCTTGATAGGAAATGAGGCAGGGAAAGCGCGTGAAAGAGGGGTGAGGGAAATAAATGTCGTTGTGCCTCACTGTATATAAAAATACACTGTGAAGGAGACGTGAAACAATTTTCCATAAAATATTTTCGCAAGGACGCTTTAACTTTAGACTTAGTTTCAAACAAGGGCGTATTTAAGGGGGAGTTTATGGGGATGGAACACCCCCTCCGAACGGGAAAAATTATATCCCTTGATTCGAAGGACATTAGTATTACTTGTTTCCATCTTAAAACATCTATCTTTTAGGACGAATTTTTAGAGCCTTTGATTCCCTCCAACTCCTCGAAAATAAATCCTGGTTACGGGCCTGGTTTCAAACGTGTCTTTAAGAACAATATAAGTCTTTTCATTTATTTAATTGCATGTATGAATAATAACGTAAAAGAACGTAGTAATATGCAATACGTTTGTTCTAGAAAGACAGGTTCCGGAACTCCGCTATAAATTCAGTGCAACCTTTGATATTGTTACCCAACATTCCACCCTCCGTGATTATCCCAGTCCAAAAAAAGCGTCCTTCCTATTCTTAAAATGTTGTCATGTAACCCAAAAAATAAATAAATAAATAAAAAAACATTAAAGTTTCTTCTGCGTGTTCAAAATAAAAGGTACCGGAACCCAGTTTTGGAGCGTTCCACCAGAAAAACCCCGGTATTATAAATCCCAAAGTCCCAAAGTTACTCCATTATAATTTTAATATGTTACGTATGCATGTTCAGGCATAAGAATTTTTAAATATATTTTTAGATTTAGTATTTGGGACGTAATATAGAGAATTAATTTTAAATATAATATTTCAAACGCATGACGAGAAATATATTTTAGAAATGTAAGTATATCGTAGGCTGCGCGAAAATTAATTTCAAAATAATTCTATTTTATTTTTTTTGTTTATAATAAATATAATTATGTACCTAAAAACTGAGACCTTTTCAGTATATATATACACAGTATATATACACACACTTTAGTTAGTTTCGTGGTGACATTTAACCTTATCCTAATCCTCGTAAAACATAAATCAATATCGTAAATATATATATGTTAACCTATCATGCAGAAAAAGAGGTTGCAGTAACACGTATTATTATATATTTTTTTTAATATTTAACAAGTCACCATTCTAATAATATTGGTATACGTATACTTTAGCGTCGGAAATTATAACTTTATTATTATTATTAAAAGTATTAAAACGATATTAGAACTGATAAATGTCATTAATGGATGTAATCCAATGCGCAAATAAGTTAGTTTTATATTTATTTCTCCGTAAGAATTCGTGAATATAGCTGGGAAATAAGGTACGTGATGTACCATGTTGACAACATAGCTTCTTCTTTGTTCAGTTAGGTCAACTGTACGTCCTTGACGATTGGTTAGGTTAAGTCGTGATATTTTCGTTTAAACTAACGAAAATATTACGGTTTAACCTAACCAATCGTCAAGTTGTACAGTTGTACAGGGCGTATAGTTGACTTAACTGGGTAAAGAAGAAGCTACGTCGTCAACATGGTGCATTTATCGGTTGTAATATCGTTTTAATACTTTAAATAAAGTTATATTGAGGCTTACGTATTTTTTGTTGATATTAAATGTATAAATTTCCGACGCTAAAGTATACATATACCATAATATTAATACTCAATATTATTTCCACTATTCTATAAAATTATCAAGTGTTAAAAAAAATTGTATTTAGTTTACGGTTAAATATCCATTTTCTTTCATTAATTAAATAAGGCTTTAAAGAAAACGGTACATTTATGAGTGACCATAATATATAATTTTTAAATTATTTTTAAATTAAATTACTGTATAATTTTACAGTAAGATGAACATTTTATTCCAATTTCTTACTAATTTAAAATAATTTTTCAAACTAAATAAAAAATAAAAAAAATGGTAAGCATAAAGCTATCAATAGTTTGCTTCCTTTACATTTGAACCTCAAGTAGCGGCAGTAACGCATCAATCTTAGAATAAAATCCTATTTAGGGGTTCATGGTATAAAAGGCACATTACAAACAGCGGGCTTGTCATGATTTCCCCTATAAAATTTATTTCCTAGTTAATGAGAAAAGACGTTCCCATAAAGCGAGGTATTACAGAATATAAATTTTAACATTAAAAGTACCGCTTTGCTGTTGAGAAGTTCAAGCAGCTAAACATTTAAGAGACCGAAGGGGTAACTATTAAAAAATATATATATATATATATATATATATTATTAAGTCATTTTTAATAATATATATATATATATATATATATATTATAAGTCATTTTTAATAATAAAATTCCTTCCTGAATATAATGTCTACGATTACAATTATGTTTACGTTTGAAATAAAATTACCTACGTTCTATAATTCGTGAAAATCGAGTTAGAGTTAAGGATTAGAAGTGGTGGAATAAGAAAGAAATCCCAGACAAAGCAATTTCATTTTTCAACAGAAGTCATTGTTTGGAAAAGCCGTTACTTTTCATTTTTTTTCATTCAGACCGTTTGAAGTGAATGTTGAACTCTCGTTTGGATAATGATTTGAAGGCAATTTTAGAATTACTTTAAGCTGAAAGGTTCAGAGGTTGTCGTGGGTTGCGTACTTCACATTTTGTATTCAAATTAATATATATTATTATTTATTTTATTAATATATGAAAAAATTATGTAATATTTATGAAGTTAATATTTCATTTGCAGTCAAACTAAACTGTCACTTATTCGGTTTTAGAATAAAGGTTCATTTTACTCGATAATGGAGATTGGGATGGGGCACACTAAATAATACAGTTCCTGTAGAGTGTAGACTGTCTTGTGTTAGTTGCTATGCTTCAGTTTAGTACTATAAAGACTACTACATAGGTTTAATTTATTTGTGGTGTGTATATATATATATATATTTTTTTTTTTTTTCTAACTGGGGTTGTTTGACCTTCGCAACATCTAAGGTCATATGACGGAGGGGACCTACAGCTTTACGTGGGATCCGAACCACGGGTCGCTACATGATCTGGGCGCAGAGGACGGTCTCCCATCCAACTACTACCCAGACCCAATGTCGCTTAACTTCGCATATATATATATATATATATATATATGAAAATTATTTCACGAAAGTAACACGTGAAAAATATTTATGATGAATAAAACCACGAAGGAAAGGAAACACAGAATGGTGCTCAAGCGCTTTCGTCTAATGACATCCTCAGGATGTCATTAGACGAAAGCGCTTGAGCACCATTCTGTGTTTCCTTTCCTTCGTGGTTTTATTCATCATATATATATATATATATATATATATATATATATAAAGAGAGAGAGAGAGAGAGAGAGAGGGTGTTAAAAAATTGTTTCATAAATTAGTAAACATATTCAGGACGTAAAAGTGGACAAAAAAATTCCTATGACCATAAATCCACAATCGCTTCGTTTCCGAGATACATTGATTTTTTTGCCGAGGACGATCCAATTAAAATGAAAGTCGTTAAAATTTACCAAAGTTTATTTACAGCAAGTGCTCAAAATGGTTTCCCTGCATCAGAGTACATGCTTCAACGCGTCGTTGAAAATTTTGTCGCATACGTTCGAAAACAGCTACATGGTTGCGTTTTGTTTCTGAACAGTCCTGAACACGTTGCCATAACTCATCTATGTTATTAACGTCTCTCGCATAAGCAAGTTTTTTTGGAGCAAGTGTAGTTTACGTCCCCCTCTGGTGCCTAGTGTAGTTTACGTTCCCTACATTTATTCTAGTGTAGATTACGTTCCCCAACTTTGACCTAGTGTAGTTTGTGTCCCCTTTTGCATCCGGGGGGGGGACATAAACTACACTTGCTCCGATTTTTTTAAATCACCCCACAAGAAAAAGTCAATTGCATTTAGGTCCGGAGACCTGAGTGGCTAAGCGACGGGACCATGCCATGCCGCCCATGTAAGTACTTTGATGCAGGGAAGCCATTTTGAGCACTTGCTGTAAATAAACTTTGATAAACTTTAATGACTTTCATTTTAATTGGATCGTCCTCGGCAAAAAAGCAAATGTATCTCGGAAACGAAACGATTGCCGATTTATGTTCATAGGAACTTTTTGATCACTTTGACGTCCTGAATATGTATACTAATTTATGAAGCATAATTTGATAACTTCCTGTGTGTGTATATATATATATATATATATATATATAGTGGCGTTCATAAGTATTCGTACAGAGAAATATTTCAGTTATATTCGTTCTTATCTTTTGTACCATTCATAGAATAGTTAAGAAAAGTTTACAGTTAGTTTGAAAAAACTTAACAAATAAAAAAGTTAGCTCAACTCCAAAATATAATGTAAAACATCAAAGAATTTGAGAAAAATTAAAAAAAAGTTAAAATGACAAAATTTTCGTACATTTATTTAAAAAATTATGGACCTTTTCCAGTTTGTGTACCGTTTTTCATATAATTTATTTTTGAGAATATTTTTGTTAAAACTAACGAAAATATCACGACTTAACCTAACCAATTATCAAGGGCGTACAGTTGATCTATTATTAATTATAACATTGTTTGTTTCTGGAATAGTATTTACTATTTACTAATAGATCAACGATAATTGGTTAGGTTAAGTCGTGATATTTTCGTTAGTTTTAACAAAAATATTCTCAAAAATAAATTATATGAAAAACGGTACACAAACTGGAAAAGGTCCAAAATTATTTAACATTTTGTGTGTCCACCTTAGGCTTGAAGAATTTAAAATTTTTATTAGTAGTTGGCTGTTCATTGATTAGAGACTGTTGGCAATTCAGAATTCTAGCAGTTTCCGCGTGACTCTTCGTGGAAGACGGTTGACTGTACGAGCCATTAGTAAGCATTGGATCGTTGTGGTAAAGAGCTGGCTACGGATCTTAAGAGATCTGTTATTGCTGCGCGCGAATCTGGAAAGAGATACAGGAAGATAGGAAACTTCGAATTTCACTTAGACGGTTGCTGCCGTTATAAAGAAATGGAAAGGCTTTGGAACAATCAAAACTCTACCAAGGTGCGAACAACCTCGCAAGATTTAAGAACGTACAGAATTGAAAGAATAGCTGCTGCGAATCCACGAGTGGCTGCGGGTAATATTTGGCAAACATTAAGACTAAGATCGATGCCCATCCCTCTACCGTACATCGTGTATTGAGAAAGAATGGTCGGCATAGAAGAGTTGCACGAAGGAAACCTCTATTACGAAAAACGCACAAAGAAGCTCGTTTAAAGTACGCCAAAGATCATCAAAATGATGGATTTGCATTCTGGAAGAAAGTTCTGTGGACAGACGAGACCAAAATTGAATTATTCTGGAACAACGAGCAACGGTATGTTTGTTTATGTCCTCGAATGCAGTATTTGATTTTCGCCAATCCTTCCTACAATTAAACATGGCGTGGTAGTTTGTTTCTTTGGGGATGCTTTAGTGCTTCTGGTCCAAGAAAGCATCTTGTCATCAACAGAATCTCACGAATCTTGTATTCAAATAAAAACAGGAAATTTCAGAAGAACGTGTATCGCCTTCAGTTCGGGAGTTGCGAATGGGTCGCAGTTGGTTACTGCAACAAGATAATGATCCAAAACATAAAAGTAAGAGCACCGTGAAATGGCTTCAACAAAAGAATGTCAAACTTCTCGAGTGGCCCAGTCAAAGCCCTGATCTCAATTTAATCGAGAATTTAGTGTTTGATTTGAAAAAAAAGGTGTTTGCAAGAGAAACCGGATCTTTTTCCATTTGACTGCGCCATTGAACATAATTAAACTTTTGTATTTTGTATTTTAACTGAAATGTCTTGATACAAAATAAGTTACTTTATAAAAAAGCTTTTCTTAATTTCCCCTTCAAATTTGTTTCTTATAAACAATTTTAATTACTTTCAAGATCCATGCTTAATTTTTAAGTTTTAATCGTGTACTCAGAAAAATAAGGGATCACCTGAAGATCAGGGCCTCCAGCCTTCTTAGTTAGCTTTATAAGGCTAACTAACAAAAATATCACGACCTACCTAACCAATCGTCAAGGGCGTACAGTTGACCTAACGATTTGGTTAGGTTAGGTCGTGATATTTTCGTTAGTTAGCCTTTAAGGAAGTAAAGAAGGCTGGGGGCACTCACCTCTTATGTTTCAATGGCGGCAGTCAAACAGAAAAAGATCCGAGAAACCCTTCGAATCTGAATGAATTGCAACATTTTTCTTTAAAAGAATGAGCTAAAATTTCTACTGAGAGATATCGAAACCTGTAGAAAAAATACCCAAAACGAATCATTGAAATCATTCAAGCGAAAGGTGGACACGCAAAGTATCAAATAATTTTGTAAGTAAATGTACCAAACTTTTGCGTTTTTAACTTTTTTTTTTTTTTTCCTCAAATATTTTGATTTTACATTATATGAAAGAGTTAAACTCATTTCTGTATTTGTTAAATTTTTCCAAACGAATCGTAACTTTTCCTAACTATCCAACTATCCTATGTATGGATAGTACGAGATATTTATCGTACAGATATTTACCTGTACGAATACTTTCTCAGCGCCAGTGTGTGTATATATATATATATATATATATATATATATGCGAGACCAGTAAAATTCCTACCTAACCTAATATACATATTAATATTTCAACTTGTACTTTGAATAGTAATAAGCTTAATAAAGCTTTCACTTTTATTAATTTATTGAAAACCTGTTATTACGTTACTCACAATGTACATTATTGTAAAATTCGAGTATATTATATATAACTAAGTCTTAAGGCAATTGGAATTTGAACATCAGTGACGTCACGTTAATAAATAATGTAACAATAAGATTCACGCTGCTAAACAATGACAATACTAAAAACAACTCCATAAGTACAGTGTGTCTAGTTTGTCGTGCTTCAGTCTGCAATTGGAGTTTCCGTCGTTCGTACGTGAATCGTGAGTCTGTTCACGTGATTCCCTCTGTTAAAGTTAAATAATTTTTTTTTTCTTTTGTTACCCGCTATTTACGACTATTTCAAACTTTCATTTCATTAATAATACAATGAGAGCTATTTTTGAGAGCTATTTGTGTCATTGCCTGAAATGTAGCTCAAAATTTTGTAATTCCATTAATAGCAAATATGCGTGAGTAAGTAAATTTTGTATCATTAGAGTGATAGTATCGCACGCGTAGAGAGAGTAATATGGTTTCCAGTTTAATTAAAACAAATAATAAAAATTTGGCAACTCCGGTCAGCGTGGATTGGAGCCATTTGAATGGAATTTTAAATGTGGATTCTAATTAAATTATGAGATTATTAAAGAAGAAACAAGCAGCGGTCAGAGAGAGGAGAGAAATGATCCAGTCACTATTTACGACTTCAGTTATAATCACTATGACAGAGAACAGGACCAGTTTCAAAGGTTGTAAGTATAGAAGTAATAGTGTGATTCCGTTACCATAGCTACAAAATTCATAGATCTGAACAGTATCTGTAAACAAATAATTACAACAGGACACTGCATTTGTTTTATATGAAGTAAAATTATAGTTTTTTTTTTTTTAATAGGCATAGGCTATTTGTTAACGATAAAGTGTCAATAGCGATTAAGAACTTTATTTAATTAATATCTACTTTTATTAGTCATTGCTCTAAAAATATAGTGGAAATAGAGAAATATACTATTTTTCTTTTCGTAACAAAGTTATCGCAATCATAAATAATGGTTGGATTAAATAGTTGAATTAGTTGACACATAGTTAACCTTGGATTTGGTTGTTGCAACCAGAATTTGTCTCTGTAACAAAACAACACTACAAATATTGCATATTTTTTTTTTTACTATTTATATTTTGAGTTGGTTGACGATAGTTGTCACTGTGTGTTCACCATTTTATGTAATTGCCCTTCGTGAACTTCGCACACGGAAGTAGAGCCATCTTATTCGGGGAAGGAGGTGGTGGGAAAAAAATGTACACCTGATCCGTTAGTATTTTGTAACGCCATAATTGTATGTCACGTGATCTAAATTATGATTATCACATTGAAGCTCAAATAATGGTTTTACCCTACGAAATGGTTTATATATATATTATATATATATATATATATATATATATATATAGGGTGGGTAAAAAAAAGTGACCCCTTAGAAGTAAACTGTCATATTAAAAAAAGTAAAGGGGACTAGAGCTCTCAAACTTCATAGATGCTTACCTAAGCATGTTGTTCGTCTTAATTGAGAAGTTACTCGATGTGTCCCCCTTCCCGCTCAACGCAGGCCTCTGATCAATACACCTGTTTACATATCGTTGAGACACCTTCTCCCAAACGAGCGGAATTCTTTCGCGTAGTTCATCTATGTCTTTTATATTGGTACCAGGGATGCAAACTTTGGACTTCAGGGCTTCCCAAACATTATAATCTAGTGGTGAAAGAGCGGGACTACTAGCCGGCCACATATTGGGTTCGATAAAATCCGGTGTTTCGTTCTCAAGGAATGTGACAGTTTGGAGTGCTCTGTGAGCAGGGGCTCCATCTTGTTGGAAAGTATATCTTTCATCACTAATTCGTCGAATATCAGTTAGATAGAGTGAAAGATATACGTTCCAACAAGATGAAGCCCTTGCTCACATACCACGCCAAACTGTCACATTCCATGAGAATGAAACACCAGATTTTATCGAACCCAATATGTGGCTGGCTAGTAGCCCCGATCTTTCACTACTAGATTATGGTGTTTGGGAAGCCCTGAAGTCCAAAGTTTACATTCCTGGTACCAATATAAGAGAGAGAGACGAACTACGCGAAAGAATTCCGCTCGGCTGGGAGAAGGTGTCTCAACGATATGTAAACAGGTGTATTGATCAGCGGCGTCTACGTTTGGAGGCCTGCGTTGAGCGGGAAGGGGGACACATCGAGTAACTTCTCAATTAAGACGAACAATATGCTAAGGTAAGCATCTATGAAGTTTGGGACCTCTAGTCCCCTTACTTTTTTTAATATGACAGTTTACTTCTAAGGGGTCACCTTTTTTTACCCACCCTGTATATATATATACAGAAATAAAACTAGTAATTATGTTTTGCAGTAAAGTTAAACATATGTTCTTTTTCATAATTTTCTTTGCTGATTGGTCAAATCGAGTGGTGTAACTTATACTTGTAAACGAATGCTATTTTGTTACAGTTATAGTTTACGCGCTCCATAATAATCCTTTAGTGCCGGTTTGCTATGTCGTATTTGTGCTATGCTTAAAATCTATGGAGATTGGTTAATTGCTATGAATTTAAATCATTACTGTTTATATAGGGAAAATTAATGGATTTTGTTTGAAAGATAATTTGTTCTCTAATAAATGACTCGTTCTTGATGAAATGGTAACACTATGGGTTGGTGAAAGAACTACCAACATAGGTAGCAGAACAGCTACCACGAGTAAACATATACAGTATACTGCCGATGAAACTAAGGCTCGTGGAAGATGTTTCCTGTGGTTAAAAACAG
>JAJOZX010001655.1:700000-707500 GCA_023014485.1 Bathynomus jamesi
CCCCCTTGGGGCATTGGTTTCTGCGAGTATGTAGAAGAATTACGGCATTTGGAAGAGTGAGGTCCATGGTGTAATGGTATCGCGTCTGACCGGCAATCGGAAGATCCCGGGTTCGATTCCCAGGTGGTTACCTCATTTTTTCATTTGTTTCGTTCTTTCTCTCTCGTCTTGCGCGGAATATCTCCTATACAAGCGTCGTTCTTTACGTTATTTATACTGCGTGTTCTTTGCAGTTGAATGTATATAATGTTACGGCATGCGGGAGGTGCCCCCTTGGGGCATTGGTTTCTGCGAGTATGTAGAAGAATTACGGCATTTGGAAGAGTGAGGTCCATGGTGTAATGGTATCGCGTCTGACCGGCAATCGGAAGATCCCGGGTTCGATTCCCAGGTGGTTACCTCATTTTTTCATTTGTTTCGTTCTTTCTCTCTCGTCTTGCGCGGAATATCTCCTATACAAGCGTCGTTCTTTACGTTATTTATACTTCGTGTTCTTTGCAGTTGAATGTATATAATGTTACGGCATGCGGGAGGTGCCCCCTTGGGGCATTGGTTTCTGCGAGTATGTAGAAGAATTACGGCATTTGGAAGAGTGAGGTCCATGGTGTAATGGTATCGCGTCTGACCGGCAATCGGAAGATCCCGGGTTCGATTCCCAGGTGGTTACCTCATTTTTTCATTTGTTTCGTTCTTTCTCTCTCGTCTTGCGCGGAATATCTCCTATACAAGCGTCGTTCTTTACGTTATTTATACTGCGTGTTCTTTGCAGTTGAATGTATATATATATATATATATATATGATTGAACTCAGAATGGTCCCCTGAGGTTTTTTCATGATACACACAGACCGTGCTCTCCCAGGAGAGTTCCTTGCTCCATGCACGGTCTGTGTGTATCATATATACAAAGGTGGGCACCCGGGCCTCAAAAAGGACCGACGGTCCCGGTCCTTGCCTCAAACTGGACCCGACGGTCCCGGTCACGGTCCTTTCTGAAGATAGGACCTAGGAACGACTCGGTCCTCGGTCCTTATATATAATATAAGTGAAAAATTTGATTAAAATGAAAAATGAAATTAAAGACACCGGAAATCTTTAATTTTATTAACGTAAATTATAATTAATACAATACATAAATGATGAAAAAAAGTTATTAAGTTAAATGCTTGAGTTTCCCTTCAAGAAGACTAGCATTTCAAAATGGCTGTCACTGAGCCCTGACTTTTTCGGCTTGAGGATGTCCTTCCCCAAAGAGAAGAGCCTCTCCACGACGGCACTGGATGGTGCCAGGTGTTGAAACAAGTTTCAGTTCAGTCTCAGTCTCTTTCTGAGTCTTCTGGAGGAAACGATCCATCTTCTTTAGAACTTCAAATAGTCACTAAACACACTAAAATCACTAAAAAAGACCGTCCGGAATTGCTTAAAAATGGACCGTGGCTCCTCATTTCGGTCCTCACTGAGAAAACCTACTTTCCCGCTCACGGTCCTTAAAAAGGACCGAGTTCCTGGAATTCGGTCCTTTTGGAACTCGATCCTGCCCACCTTTGCATATATATATATATATATATATTGAAATAACCTGCAAGAAAAGTGAAATAATCCATTCCAAGTACTTTCGAATTCATTTCAACTCTTCTTCAGGGAAACTGAAGAGGAGTTGAAATAAACGCGAAAGTACTCGAAAAGATTTAATTTCAAAATTGTTGTAAATTGCTTAACATGAATTTCCATATATATATATCGGCCGTAATTAAAAATTGAGTTTTATACGTAATTGAGTACCATTGGAAGCCAAAATGCTTTGTATTATAATCCAACGAGGGGTCCAGTCCAACCATTTATTAAACCTACGCTTGCCCTTAGTTTGCACTGCAGACACTCCTGGGTTTATAAATCCGTGTGCATGATTCGTCAGGAGCAAGATGCGTGCATCGCAAGTTTGCGCTTCCTCCCGAGGCAACGCAAATATACCTCTTCTAATCACAACTATATTCCTATCACCTTAGACTTGCTCTACGCAAATTGGCCCAAGAATTCAGAATATTTGCGATATTAAACCTTCCATTTATACGAGTCTGTTTATTGTTTTCATATTTAGAAGTCTCGTATTTATTTCCGTATAATATCGCGGGTAAAAAATAGATGCCAATACGTAACAATTAATAATTATTAATTCTTTTAATTGAATTTTTAATTAAATGTCTGATCATCGGAATTAATAAAATAAATTATAATGGTGTTAGTTTTTATCTTCTTGTCAATTTACCTTTTAAAATAAATAAGATATATTTTTATTTAAAAAAAAAAAAATATCCGAATTGAAATGTCATCTTTTGAGATTTTTCTTGTCCAGTCATTATTTATTATCACTAAAATTCATTTGATTTTGGCAATTTTTTTTTTTTATTAATTTATTAATTCACACTTACTGTTATCCAAATTTTAATGAACTGATTCTTATAACACACACACACACACATATTTATCTATGTATGTACGTATCTATCTATCTATCTATCTATCTTTATATTATAGTATATATATAGGTTGTTGCAAAGTTTTCAAGATCATCTCGAGGCGAGTCAGACAAGTCAATGTGTGAAATCTATTTGTTTTGAGTAAATTCCAAATGTTCTTAAGGCTGTGTGAAGAAAGTCGTGAAGAATAATCTCACAGTTTTCCTAAACATGAAAATATATATAAAAAAGATGTCGCCACCAAAAATATGAAAAAAAAGACCCCTTAAAGTATCTCGTATCTAATTTTCACTATTCGTAGCAAATTTAAAGTCGCTCAATTTTCGAATTAGTGCAGTTCATTGGTGTTAACCTGGGTATGAATGGGTATAGAGGGTAAATTGGCAAAATTGGCACCACGAGGATTGTCCTCAAGGACAAAATGTCAAAGTTTATCAATGGAATGCCAGAACGTGCGTCACCTTTACTTAATAAGGGAAAAACAACGCGATTCTAAATATATTCTTTCAATAAGCAAGTTGTTCTTTATTGACTTTTATTATCAAATCAAAAACTGTGTAAAAATCGAAGGTGTCTATTTACTTTTGGCAACCATGTGTATGTATGTATGTTGATGAATAGTGAAACCAATACTTTGTTGAGAAATGCTGTTCTTCACACGAATAATTTGGTCCAGTGATTACTCGTATATGTACAGTTTCGTGTGAGTTATCAATTGGTTCATAATATGCATGACTTAGCAATTTACACACGCATTATATACATATTTTATGTGTGTGTGTGTGTGTGTGTGTGTGTGTGTGTGTTGCGTGAGTGCAACACGTTATATCGAAGATGCAATATGTGAATGAAATATATACTGCAATAATATGGGCTTCGTACAATAGATATATAAATCTATTTATGGAAAATATATATTTAGATATAACTATACGCAAACTGAACTATTGAAGGGCGTTTTATTTTTTGTATGTAGACTTAGTAATTTGGATCGTATTAAGTTCTTACGAATTTTATCAGAAAAGGTAAATAAACTGTGAATCACGATGTTATAATGGGGTTCGAACTGCGATTGTTACGGTTATAGGGTACAAATAGGTGACCCGTTAAAACTGGTTATCTCGTGATATGCCAAAGAAGGAGGTAAGTGTGTGCCGTTACTGACTAATTTATATTTTTTATTATTTTTTCAATTTTAACTGCGGCCTAATTTCGTTACATTACATAAATATATATTTTTATAGACGTATTTATGTTCTAACTTTTTTCGTGAGTCAGAACAAAGCCTACCTATATTTAGTCAGACCACGCTCGCGCAAAATTTGGTACTTTTTTGCAAAATCGAGAAAAAGCCAGTCAGTCCATAAATTTACAAAAATACCACAACCATAACAATTTTAAGCTTCATATCCATAGCCATAGGGTCAAAAGCCGCGAAACTGCACTCAAAATATAAATGGTTCGTGAGCTTTATTTAGTAAAATAAAAAAAAGTTAAGGTCTCACGAGCTTAAAATTTTTTATCCAAAATTATTCACACGTTATAATGCGAGCGTGGAGCGACTCGATACCGGTAGACTTTGATCAGAATTCATCTATTCAGATTTTGGAAAAACTTGTTAAAAAAAAAAAAACATTTAAAATCTGTCGCTTGATGCCACTTCATTATTTTTAATGCCTAATGTAACTTATTTAATACATTTTTAAGTCTTTTGAGAAATTTTGGTGGAGCGTTCTTGAAACAGATTTCAGGGTGTATTCCATCTATGTATCGTTCAAGTTTTTTTTGTGTGTGGTGTGTGTGTGTGTGTGTGTGTGTGGTGTGTGTGCGCGAGTAATAATTTTAAGAATCATTTTATAAAGTCGAAATTATGTTTTATACCCGTTAAAAATTAGTTTGTGTATATTCTTAACTTTTAAGTCAGTTTATCGTAAAATACTTCCTACCCCACTCCCCAAGTTGTTTTGGGAGACTTCGGTGGCCCTAGGCTAACAGTGCTGTTAAGGGCCTGAAGTTCGTCTATTGAAGCTTGACGCAGTGAAGTATAAATATAGCGGTTGCCTTAGCCCACGGCTACCGAGATATAGGGTAAACCTAGATAAAAATGTTTCGCCTTGGCTTTGTTACCCTAGTTTTAGCATAGTTGATCCCTTATGCAAAACAATGAAAAATATAGTTTTCTTATAATATTTCGGTCTATTTCCCTTACTAACACACTTTAGTTGATGAGCCTAAGTTCCATTGTGGGCTTTTGGCAAGACGGACAAGGCTGGTACAAGCTACTGAACCACTCCTTATACGTTTACTTACTAGTTAAGGAATACTATGCCAACAATGTATCTGAAAGCTCAGATTTACGCTACATCATTTGAGAAGGTCACCGCTAAATTGACGGCATAATGTGGGTCATGCTTTCTCAATGAGTTATTTTTTGTTAAACAATTTAACACAAAACGTAATTGAAATCAACAGAGGTACGAAATATGATTTATACAAATCAATTTACCTTTTTCAGCTATTGTATAAGTTTGAAATTACAATATTTTATTGACATACTCAAACATAGAAAAATAACTAATAATTTAATACTTTAGCACTTATTACTAAAACTAAAAATTATAAGGACATAAAACAGTCTTTCAGGAAAGTTGAAAAACTCTTAAATCTTATGATAATGATGTTGATAGACCAAACTTCCGCCCGATAATTCTACTAAATACTGTAATAAATTAAAATATTTTCATTTCTCTTCCTAAGATTGTGAATGGAAAGATAAAATAAGTTAAATTAAATCTTATTGGATCATTGACCATAAAACTTATCAAAATTTCCTTAATTGAGAAGCGAAACGAACTCTATATTCAAACACTCCTTTAACTGTACAAAATATTCTCGTGAATATTGAAGGGGAATGACAAGTACTACAAGTAAAAAAAAAATTACCATTTATATTACACACACACACACACACATGATTTATGATATATGAATAATTTTTGAAGCAAGTTCCTCTTATTACATGCAATCTCGTAGGTTAATTTTGAAATTCTATCCTTCCTTAGTTAAAGACACTGTACAGTAACCCCCCCCCCCCCCCAAAAAAGAAGAAATTGTAGGAAGTAATTCCCGCCATTATCATTTAATTGCAATTATTAAGTCATTTAAGTTGCGTACACTGCAAACTTTATATACAATGGGCAATTAATCTTGATTCCAACTACACTCACGGAGATTTATAAAGCAAAATGTTTTGGGTGCAACAACGAAAAGATTCACTTGAGCAACGCCTCGTTTCAGCAAGTCACGCCATCTGGTGGCGGGAACGTTCGGCCGCGTATCAAAGGTCATCATCCCGTGCGGTTCTCGAGTACGATTTACACTGGTCTTACGGTACTCGCGTACCCTTGGGTAAAGGGAGAAAAAATTCCCAGTTACTTTTACCTATATGAGCGTCCTTTACTCTGCTATGAGTTCGCTATGTATCATTAGTTTCATAGTAGAATTTGTACTGCATCATTATAGTCAATCCTTATATATATATATATATATATATATATATATAAGCAAACAACCACAGGGAAAAAGGAAAAAGAAACACGAAATCCGAGCGCTTTCGTGATATATTCACATCTTCAAGGACAAGAAAGAAATCCTATTTCTTTCTTGTCCTTAAAGATGTGAATATATCACGAAAGCGCTCGGGTTTCGTGTTTCTTTTTCCTTTTTCCCTGTGGTTGTTTGCTTATTAATAAGATCACGTGTTATTCTGTGATTTTACTGTATATATATATATATATATATATATATATATATATATATATATATACAGTATATATATAATATTATTATTTTTATTGTTAATTACTATCATTATAAGTTTAAAAAGCCCTCAGTAAGTGATTTAATGACCTAGAACCGATTCCAAACGGGTATGAATAAAATGGGCATCATTGGCGAGGACTCTCGTGCCCGCAAGACGAACCACCACCGAGCGTAAAGTACACCCGTTGCTTCAGTTCAGTTCTGAACGTCTTCCAGACCGCCAGTTAAATGTGATTCTCCTTCCATGTAACACTTGAGGGCACCCACTGATTCCTTCATAACTTCCAACACTTAATAAGTGTCATTGGATTCGTTTTTGCAGTTCATAAAGTGTGTGTTTGATTTCAGTGTTGGTTAAGAGCCCTAAAACTGTTCTAATTTGATGTAATGAGTATTGGTTATCTGTTTTGATGAATTTGGAGTTTTTGAACAGTGTTAATAATTGACGATTTAAAATTTGTAATTATTTTAATGAAGAACATTAAATTTATTAATTAAATTCTAATTCATTGATTTTGTGTGGTGATAATTGCTATTATAATTCGTTTATTATAACATGACTTTTTTTTTTTACTTTTATACTTTCTAAAAATATAATTTTATTTTATTTTCAAATTAATTCGATGTAGTTGCGACGGGGTTTAAAACAAGTGTAAAATTCAACCAATAAATTGTTTAATCATGTCGGTAAAATCAATAATAATAATAATTAATTAGGCGATAATAAATTGTCCGTAAAAATAACATTGACAGATAACTAATTGTTTGGTCCGTATCGGAATGTGTCTTCGAGTCTAACTTCAAACGGCTAAAATGAGATTTAGAGTCAAGGATTATTGTAGAATTATCCTTTACCTTCCTTCTGAGGAGAAGCTAAAGGCGTCCTACGTTCCCCAAAAGCCAAAACGGTAAGAAACGACCATTGTCCCCCCCCGCCCCAGTATTGAAATTAGAGGGAATGTTCAAATTTTCAAGTTGGTGAGGGACCGAGGTGGGGTGTATGGCACCGTAGTAAAAGCTGAAAAATGTTTAACGATCATTTTATAGATTTAACTCGTGTTTCAAATTCATCGCACAAATTAAAGTTGGTTATTTAGGCCTTCTACGAAACAATACATCTACATCCTTCTTGAACTCGTATTGTAATTTTGCGCAACTCTGTTAATGAACTTCTCGAATGCAGTGCGTTCATCTTTGATGAA
>JAJOZX010001655.1:712500-727500 GCA_023014485.1 Bathynomus jamesi
AAAGTGTCGTTATCATTCTCTGGGTTGAACAAATAGATTTTTTAGATTTCAACATTCAAAACAGATTTATTTACAAACGAATAACAAAAAATAGGTTTGTGGGTTGTTGGCTTTAGGGAATGAATGTATGTTACTGTTGTCGGAATATAAAGCATCAGTGAGTTGGGCATATTTGCCGAAGGAAGGTAATCCATTTAATGAAGAGAGCCTGACCCGATCCCCGAGTTATACGAATGTGACTTCCGCATGAATTGCTTAGGGCGGCCCGGACCACTAAGTAATATCGCTGGACACAGGAAACTGCCTAAGAAATTAGGCTGAAGCTGTATTATACACTAACATGTCCTAATTATCGTATCGAATGTATAACGCGTCTTCGGACACTGTCACGAGGTTTTTACTTTTATAAATGGCACCATAACTCGAGTATTCTTACCGCCGCCATTTGTAAAAACAAATTCGGTTATCTTTTATGCTTGGATAACCCTAGTGGTTAAGACGCTGGGCTGCTAATCGGGAGGGAATGAGATCGAGTCCGTGCGAGGACTGTAATTTCTGGCCATTCGTGGTGGTCGTGGTTCGTGGTTTGGATTCCACGGTAAGCTGTAGGGCTAAGGTGCGGTGACAAGTTTGACCTTCGTTAAAATGAACAATTCGGGCGGAGGTAAAACTAATTTTTTTTCTTTTAAATTAATAACTAAGGATTTTTTTTATGCCACCAGATATATTAAAGGGATCAATTCTTCATAAATTTTAAAATTCCGAAGTTACCCCCAGTCTGGGGCAGGCATAACGTCATTCCCTCGAGGTGACATCAGTAGTACAGGTTCTCTGAAGGTTCACGATATAACGGTACTGAAAAAATATTTTGTACGACCCACTTAAACAAATTGGACTAACACTTACGGCATTACTTCGGTATTTGGTGATAATTAACAAGATTTGTAAATCTTTAACTTTGATATGTGTTCAAAAGAGGGAAAAAAAAATCGCCCATTTCCGAGTTATTCTCGCGTAAATTCTGGAAACGTGTTCATCGGGAAGGGATACTTGTGCCGTTGCTGCTCTTCATAGAAACATTAGTTTTAATCATCTTTAAATTAACCTAGTGATCTTTTCAATACAGCCGGTTTTGTACAGAAAAGTATGTATATACAGTCCCGGTTAAGAACTGGGTCTATGAAAGTAATGATGGCCTGCTTCTACCAACCTACTTCACACTGAATCATTAAGTTCTCTCTAATTTAGCCATTTCTAAATACACACACACACACACACACACACACACACACACAGAGTATATGCCCCTCCCCAAACTAAACAGGTTAAACTGAACACTCGCCAAAACATTGTTTTTGACGCGTATAGAACGCAAAAAAACCTCTTACCTTTAGGCTTCTCACAGAGTTACCTAAAAACACCTCTTTTTGCTCTCCGAAAATGAAATACTTTAAACCGAAATAAGGATTTCTTTAAAGAACTCTTTTAAAATGCTTATGAAAGCTTTGTAAAACCATTTAACTTCAGTTACTGTAATATAAGATTTTTTTACTGTTAATCTAACTGGCGCGGTTTGTCATTTCATTATCAGCGGAATAAGTATTATACAGGGTGTCCCATAAATCCGGTCTCAGTAAAATTTATTTTAAATTAAATTTACAAAAGTAATATATAAAACTAAAGCAAAATGTTCATATTAATGTGTTGTTTTGGGACCTTTTTTTTGTTGCAGGTAATAACTCAATGGTTAATATGGAAGTGAGTTACACTCGTGAGGAAAAAGTCTCCGCCTTTTTTAATATTTGTTTTAGTTCTAGTGTATTTTGTAAATTTAATTTAAAATAAATTTTGCATGAGACCGGACTTTTGGGACACCCTGTCTATCTATAAATAAAAAAAATTCTGAAAAAGTTTTTAATTTTATATATAAAAAAAAGGTATGGCAATTAAGTCTTTTAAAAAAAAACACTCTTTAAAGTCCACAGGGTGATTCATAAATGTTTCATAAATCGCAGGGTGTATTCTCGAGACAAAAGTAAAGGAAAGAAGACCTTATAAGCATAGGTTGAGAAACGGTTTTGAGCTATAGCCCGAAACAAAAAAATGAAACAAAGATTTTTTTACATTTTATGCAAATACAGTGTGATACATTTGCTTCATTAAAATAAATGTTGGAAAGTCTTTCCTACTTCTTGAATGCATGCCTCAGTACGTCGCACCTGTCATTATCTGACACACTCAAAAATTCCTGTATACACCGAGACAGACAAGTGTTTGTGCAAGGACTTCGTATAAGGTCTTTAATGATTAACCTTTGACCATTAGCAGTAGTAGTACAGTAGTAGTAGTAGTTAGTAGTAAAGAACCAAACGATAACTTTCGCAAGTGATTAGCATGCATTTTCCACTCGACTTCGCTTTTGCAATTCTTTCTTGGCTTTCTTTTAAACCAAACACTCGAAGGCATCTGCACATTTAGACCTTTATTTATCTTCTTTTATTAACTCTCTCTCTAATCTAACCTATATTTACTGCTTGGGTTAAATTAGTCAACAACAGATAGCTTCGGTTTCTATGGTAACAGTTGTTAATTTTATTCTGTTTATATATGCTCAAGCCTTTCACATATATGGTACAGTGGTTGTAATAATAATAATAATTGATGATGATGATGATGATGAGAGAGTATATACACACCCACACACCCCAGACTTCAAATGGTACACGTATTAAAAATGTTTAAAATAGAAATGGATTTAGCAAAACTGATGTAATTTAATTTGTAAATAAACAGGACTTTATTCTTATCATTGCTTATCAAACAAATTTTAAGATTAAGAATGAAATTTCCTTTAAAAACTATTATTGAGTTATAATATTTTATCAGACGAAAAACGTGTTACTCTGTAAAGGCTTTACGGTACCGTTGTATAGCTCTATACACTAAGCAGTAGGTCATTGTCATTATGAGATAATCCGTGATCGGGGCTTAATCCGGTTTGTAATTATAAATCTGTAGTAAATCTTCATCAGGATGCACTCAGTGTGTGACCTTTTTGAAAGGGCTTTTCTACTGCCAGGGCCCCAAGGTCTAACGTACGAAAATTATATCCTGCCTTCCTTCCCAGGGCACCTCGAGGGCAAGTTGTCATAAGTGTTAACAAAAACTGTCACTACTCTTGATCCATTCTATTCTCAACCAAAGGCCACATACAGGACCAAACATGGTGCCCTATAGTGCCAAACATAGTGCCACACAATCCGCCCGTGCAAAGGTGGTCACACAGAGCAATAAAATATGTATCCATGGTTCATTCGTGTCAAAAAACATTGAATGGAATTTGGGATAAAAATCTTTCTAAACATAATTTATATTTTAATCGTGTTCAAACAAGTTTAAACATGATCCGTGTCACGGCGCGCCTAATCCGGTACAAAACCGGTAACAATAAAGTACTGAATACCAATCGGGATCTAATTCATTAATAACAATATCACAACACGTCAGAATCGGGTTACAACGGCGATATTTTTACAAAATATAATCCTCCGTGAGATTCAAATAAAACTTTTGCAACTTAATCTCCACCTGCGAATGACTTTCAGCCATTTTCACCCACTTTCACCTATTTTTCAGCCATGTTCAGCTATTTTTAAGCCATGTTCAGCTATTTTTAAGCCATGTTCAACCATTTTCAGCCATTCAAATAAGTAACAATTAAGTTTTATTCTTAAAAGGAAAACCTGAAGTTTACATGTAGCGTGGGAAAAAAAATAATGCATATTCGCAAAACTGTACTTCTTATTATCACCTGACATTAAGGTATTATTATTTTCTATGTTTAATATATATATATATATATATATATATATATATATATACAGGGCGTCCCAAAAAAATGTATACACACTTTAACAGCTGATAGCTCAATTGATGTTTCTTTCTTTCCAAGTTAAACCCATTAGAATTAATAATGGCAGTCAGACTAAGCTTTGAACAAAGGAAATTCATTCTAAAATGCTACTGGAAGTGTGAAAACGCAGTTGAAGTGCAAAGACAGTTTAGGAGGGAGTTTCAAACAGATCCACCAACGCGACTTACCATCACTCGAATTAGAGATAAGTTTGAAGCCGATGGAACTGTTCAGAATGTCCACAAGAAGCGTTCCGGAAGACCACGGACATCGACAAGCCCCACAAAGCAAGAAAGAGTACTGGAAACGTATCACCAAAGTCCAAGAAAATCTGTGCGGCAAGCGAGTCGTGAGGTAGGAATTTCAGAATCGTCTGTCCAACGCATTTTGAAGCGCTGTCAATGGAAAAGTTACATTCCAAGATTAGTCCATGCTATTAATGAAGATGATGATGATCCGGACCGAAGAGTGGAGTATTGCGAGTGGTACTTGGCACGATGTGGATGTGGATTGGACGAAGGGGTTTCGTAGAATACCCTCCGCGTTCACCAGACCTCACACCACTAGACTTTTTTTTATGGGGATACTTAAAAGACAAAGTCTACGCTATAAAAACTGCAACAGTCGCTGAATTGAGAGCAGCCATTGAACGAGAATGCACACAAATACCAAACGAAATGTTTCGTGATGTTTGCGATTCCATTGCTTCGCGTTATCAGCAGTGCCTGGACCAGAACGGACGTCAGTTTGAAAACAGGCGTTGACAAAACAATTAAATAATGTCTGTAGATTCTATTACATTTTGAAAATGAAATGTATTTTAATAAACACTGCCTTTATAATTATTTAAAGTGTGTATACATTTTTTTGGGACGCCCTATATATATATATATATATATATATATATATATACACTCATACTGCTGGTCATTAGTGTGAGGACACCTCCGAATTATGTTATAGAAAAATGTTTGTAAGGAAACGTTGTCACAAGAAGTTCAAGTAGGAGAGTTTCGTTAACACCCTCAAAACGTGGAGGTCGATCTGTTATAATCATTTAGGGATGCATCTCTGCTAATAGAATTAGCAATATTGTTAAAACTGATGGAATAATTAAAGAGAGGGAATATTATAACAGGGTTGAACAGACATACCGTGCCCAATGGACGTCGCTTAATTGGACAAAACCTCGCAAAATCCGTAACCAAAACGAACGAGAACTATCTGACGGCCCCACCCCACCAAAAAAAAGGTGTCTGAAGAACTAAAAATTTTGGAGTGGACACCTGAAAGCCGTGACGTCAATCCCACCGTAAACAAATGAAAATATCTGAAAGCAAATATAGTTAAAGAAAAACCGAAAAACCTAAAATCATTAGGAAGTATTCTACAAACGCTTTGCATCCAAATTTCTGAGGTCTATTTAGAAAAACGCGTGTCTGTCTTCGGTGCCAAACGGACGTTCTGCCATTAATAGAGAGAGCAGCGAGTACGCAAAATATTGATTATAAAGTCTTGTTTTACAAATTTGTAATGTATTTCTACAAAAAAACACCCTTCCTAAAAATATTTTCTAACTTCATCCAATATAATTTTTATTACAACATCATTTCCATTAAATTCGGAGGTATCATCAGACTTATGACCAGTAATATATATACAGGGTAACCCATAAATCCGGTCTCATAGGAAAATTTATTTTAAATTAAATTTACAAAAGTAATATACATTAGTTAGAACTAACACATATGTTCAAGTTGATGTCTTGTTTTGGGACCCCTTCTTTTTTTTGTTGCAGGTAAAATAACTTTTTCTTCATTGCGTGTTATTCTACCTACAACAAAAAAAAAAGGTCCCAAAACAAGACATCAAGACTTATGCGACACCCTGTATATTAAACCCAGCCACGCAACACCCCCTAATTTCTTATACATAGAAAAAGACCATGGTGAAATCTTGCACGAAGAGGAAAGTTGTAACCATGCATGATTGAAGTGAAATGTATTAAATGCTAGAATTGATCCGCATTGATCTCCAAACAAGTTTGAACACGAAATTGCATCATGTTTTTGAAATGATAAACATTAATATCTAAAATGTTGTTGTTCGTTATATATTTTGGTTGATGCATTCGGAAATTGCAGTCGAAGTTAATTTCTATATTTATACACTCTTTTGAATTTTATTTCTACACCCTCTTCCCTCTTCGGAAACAAAGTTACGTATCTACACTATACTTACACCCGCTGTAATTTCTACACCTACAGAGTGGCTACAAAGTCCTCTTGTAGTGAAATTACAGCATTACTGTATGCTGCCCTTGTTTTTCATGTAAAGGGACTTTATGATTACCCTGTATACTTATCATGCATTATTTTCAAATAATGAAAGAATTTGTAGTGCGCACAAATTTTTTATTTGGATCTTTCTCATTACGAACTATACCTTTCTGGAAGTAAAATGGTTGGTAGAGGACCATGTGGATGCAACAATACTACTTTTAGGCTTTTTTTTTTAACTATACACTACAGACAATACAATCAACTTACCAATTAATCCAGTACATGCTGAAATACATAATACATACACGTAATACATACAAACTCATCACGATCAATTTTGTTATATCTTATTTCCCTATGAGAACGGACTTTTGTTACACTCTGTATATTCTTTGTAGAGAAGAATATTTGTCGTTTCTTGATTACTCATCGTGATACTAATTTCTATACTGTGCTTGTTTTGAAAATTTATTTCTATATATAGTCTTTTATCTATACTTTCATATATTTTTTATATCTGTAGGCCTACCTATAGCAGTATGCTATCCGTGAGTGGCTCCCTCGTTCTTACGATGAATATTGCCGTGAGCTATTCCTTCGAAATAACCACAGAGAAAGAAAGGATAGTGAAAGTTCAAGAAATGTTGGTGACTACAGAGATGTTACGGTTATCAAAGAGCGATTAATTAATTATGGGTCACGCATGCCTTTTTCTCCCGTGTATGGCATCTCGTACCGTCTTGTTGAAAGTAGCCACGTGTACCTAAAGTGTCGTCCAACAGATTGCTAAGGACATCAGATATAGCAAGATGATGATCTGTGTTAAGGGTTTCTTGGAAAAATATCGAGCCAGTAACCTTCCTTACTCTTATTGGGTATCAAAAACCAAATTTATGAGCATGATAAAGTGTTTGAAGAGCACGCGGTCTTTCATTCACCCACAAGAACTTATTCTGTGCATTAATGAAATGAGGGTGAACCACGGCTCATTTCCGAGCCGTGTTCGGTCTAAGACATCAAAATTCTTAGAAATACTATTTGAAGCCATCCACAGTTCCGTAATTGTTGGTGTAAATTAAAGAATGTAGGTTCTTTTTACCCAGCAGTCAACACGTGTGGAGGTAACCTTGATGTTAGAATTACTTTGAAACGTGTCCATTAAGAGATAACATGCACAATTTCCCCTAACCATCTGCGTCATGATGTTTTGCGTGAGATGATCTTTGCAAATATTCAGAAATGTTCATCACAGCATCTTTCGCAAGGGGCTTATGTCCTTGTTCTGTCCGATTATCTACACTTCATATTGGTGCGGTAATGAGTCCTTATTTGGCGCTTATATAATTCTAAATGCTTTATTAAATCCCATCTGGCACTGACCTCAGAGGGTCAAGCGTTGCATCCTCAGTTCGTGGAAAACTACATCGTGATTTGTTCTTTGTTTACGAAAATATGCAGGAACCTGTCATGGGTTGGAGTCATAAAAAAGAACCACTTTTTATGTGTGTGAAAATCAATAATGGGCATGAAATGAACGGGAATTTCGGATTGCTCGAGAGGGGCGGATTGCTCGAGAGGGGTCCGACACTGGTCAATCCTGAACAATCAAACATCAAACTAAGCCACCAAAGTAAATAAAATTTTATATATATATATATATATATATATGGCCCTATACATAACTTGTTTATGCCGATGATATGGTGTTAATAAGTCCCTCTGTTAAAGGTCTGGATCGGCTACTAAAAGTCTGCGAAGTGTATTCGCAGAAACATGATATTCTTTTTAATGTTACAAAAACTAAGGTTATGCAATTTCATCCTAAAAGCTGTAATCAGTCAGCTGATATAAGGTTTAAAATGAATGGTGAAGTAATTGAGGAAGTACAAGAGTTTAAGTATTTGGGTCAAACTATTACCAGCTCCTTGAGTGATGACTCGGATCTAAGAAAACAATCTCGAAGCCTGTGTGCTAAAGCGAATATGACCATAAGGAACTTTCGATTCTGTACAAGTGAAGCTAAAGACACTCTCTTTCGTACTTTCTGCAGTAATATATACGGACAGCAACTGTGGGTGAATTATAAAAAAGGTTCTGGCAGAACTCTAAATTTGCTGTACAACAGGTCTTTTAGACGCTTACATAAATTACCCCCGAGATGCTCAGCTTCGCAAATGTTTGCTACCCGCAATGTCCCGAGCTTCCCGGAGGTAACAAGGCGTGCTCAACACAGTCTAATGCAAAGAATTAAAAAATCAACCAACCCGATCATCCAAGCTATCCATGAGTCCTGCCATTTATCCTCTAAGAGTCTAAGCTATGGACTTCTTGGTACGAAAACGTCTGTCTGTAGCTCCACTTAACTTCGACATTACAGTATTATTTCTAATCAATTGTGTATATATTTCTATCCTTAGTATATGAACTGTCATTGTATTAATATTTGTCATATGGACTATAGTCTGCCAATGAACCTTTTCATTTTCATTTTCAAATAATTTGATTTACCTTTGAACGACGTTTCAGGATTCCACCTGCGGTCCGACCCCTCTGTACTATCCCGCCTCATTTGTGGGATTTGGTGGAGAAAAGAGGTGGTTTCTATTCCTGTCCTCGTAGCCAACTTATATATATTTATGATAAGCCTTGCAATTATGTAACTAGATTTAAAACTTGATGTCTGTTTGATGGGTGGGGGGGGAGGGGTCACCAATTGATCTTTCGATCAAAACAAAGAAAAGAATAAATAAACTGAGCGGCTTTTTCTTTTAGTTAAACAAAGAAATATTTACAGTGAATAACAATTACAATTAATTGATTGAACATGCACAGTATGACAGTGATTGAATTGTTGGAATTAACATTGAATGACAAATGCACCATATACAAAATACATTATTCACTGATTGTAAGATTAAGCGCGAATCAATACAATAGTTCTTTAAGTTAAAGGAATGGTAATCAGTGGCGTACTGGGTGCGAGGGGGGCGGTCCGTCCCGGGTGACAGCCAGGAGGGGGGTGCCATCGGGAGAGTTGAAATACCAGTACAAATTTTCAAACCAAATGAAAAATTCGCCAAAGTAAGGAAAAAAAATTAAAAATGTTCAAACTATTACAACAGCTTAATGTTAATTTCCACTATAAAATAAATTTTTATTTTTGTTGGCAATACAAAATTTACAAACGAAAAATTAAATATTTGATAAAAATTACATCGAAAGGCGAACGTTTGCTGACGTTTTAGTCATCAATTTGTTGAGCATAGCCAGCTGGCTGCAACTGACATACCAAGTCTTGTTCACTTGACACTGTGACTTCACATACATGAGGTATGTTTCATTAAATAATTATGATAAAGCATAAAGTGCTGTTTATAACAATATCATGGTACTTATACCAGTGTCCAGTAATTTTTGACAATGTGGTATCATAGTGATGTTTAAGTGTTTATAAATAATAATAATAATAATAATAAAATAATCACAGACAATTTGTTCAGTTAATGTATTTCAAGTCATAATAGTTCATGCTTGTTATGCATGTTCATGCTTTATACCTTTTGATTTTACAATTTTGCAGAAAACATCCACTATGAAGCGAAATCGACCCAGTGGATTCCAACAAAGAAAAGTGAAGAAGGCAAAGAAGAGGTGGCTCAGGCAATGTCCGGATCAATTTTGAAGTATGTGACGCCTTCAACATCAAGTGCAATAGGAGAAAGTCCTGAAGATATTCAGCCTGGTGAATCTGAAGGGCAAATACAAGAAGCATCTTCACAAGAGGATTCAAATGAGAGAGAGCAAGGATTGGAGGATGGCAATTCATCTTCTAAAAGCAGTGATCAGATGTGTGAAGTGATCAGACGCGTCCATATTGAATGTGACAAAGTTGAAGTAAAGGAATCATTCTTGGGCTTCTTCCCTATTGCCGGAAAAACTGCTGCTGAGCTCACAGGGGATATCCTGAGACATCTGGAGAGAGATGGACTGGACATAAACCTGTGCCGTGGTCAAGGATATGACAACGCTGCAACTATGGCTGGGATTCATGGTGGTGTTCAGTCAAAGATCAGAGAGATTAATCCCAAGGCTTTGTTTGTGCCTTGTGCAAATCATTCTCTGAACCTTTGCGGAGTGCACTCATTTGGAAGCGTTTCTTCATGTGTGACTTTTTTTGGAACCTTGGAGAGAGTCTATTCCTTCTTTTCAGTCTCAACTCATCGATGGGAAGTGCTGATGGAGAATGTAGGCATGACAGTCAAAAGACTTTCCCAGACAAGATGGAGTGCTCATTATGACGCTGTGAAACCAGTGAAGGCAAATTTTGAAAAGCTGACCTCAACCCTTGAAGTACTGTGCGATCCCAAAGAAAATGTGGACACAAGAGGATCAGCTCAGATTTTGCTGTCTGCTGTATGTGATTTCTCTTTCTTGAGTTACCTTTCTTTCTGGTGTGAAGTCCTGGAAGAAATTAATCTCACACAAAAGTATTTGCAAACAGTTGGAATCAGCAAAGTGCATTGTGAAGCTCCAAGCTCTAAAACTGTTTCTTGAAGATCAGCGCAATGAAATTGTGGAGAGGGCCATTCATTATGTAACTACAAAGTGTGAGGAAATGGACATTTCTATGGAGAGAAGAGGGAGAGTAAAGCTCCGAAAAAGGATGCCAGGAGAGATGGCAAAGGATGCTGGTCTCACATTGTCAGAGGAAGTAAAAAGGGCTATGTTTGAATGTCTTGATCGCTTTCATCAAGAATTGGAGATTCGTTCTAAGGCAATGGATCAAATTCTGTCAATCTTCGCTGTTATTCAGCCAAACACTTTTGTTGTTGCAACAGAAGAAGAACTTCGGAAGTATATTCCAAATTTGACTCAGATTTTCGATGAATTCTCTGATGAAGATATTAGTGTGGAAATTGGACGACTTCGGAGGCATTTGGAAGCTGCCAAAATCAGCGTTGAAGAGGCAAAGAAATGGACAGCATTGCAGTTTCTGGAGTTTATTGTGAAATGGGATTTTTGTGAGTCTTTGCCAAGCTTGTCACTGTGCTTGAGATTCTTTTTAACTGTCTGTGTGTCTATTGCTTCATGTGAAAGGAGTTTTTCCAAATTGAAATTGCTAAAAAATTTCTTTCGCTCGACCATGAGTCAGACAAGATTGACAAATCTGGCTTTACTTTCAATTGAACCTGAATATGCGAAGAAGGTGAATTTTGATGAGGTCATTGATCAATTTGCAGAAATTAAGACTCGAAAGCAGAGACTGTGAATCCTCTCTATTTACCTTTGAAGAATAGGCTGAGCGTTGAGACTGGATTTCCTGTGTTTTTGTATAAAATAAAATGCAGTATTACCTGTTCACTGAATTTTTAATGTCCTGCATTTTTCTTATTTCCAATTTGCTTATGACAGTACTGTACTGTTTAAAAATCTACTTGCAAACATAATATATTTTTCTGTGTGTTTAAATTTTAAAATGATTTATGGGGGGTGCCAAAGGAACGATCCGCCCCGGGTGCCAAATACTTTAGGTACGCCCCTGATGGTAATAAGCCAAAAGGTCTGCTAATTTAGGTGCGACATCTCCCGGGTAGCCAGCTCGCACTACTTGGAGGCACCTAGCGGATCTCGAGGGTATGGTGTAACGTCTGGTCGCCATAGAAACGGTCCCAAGAAAGCTGTCTTATATCTGTCTCTTGTAAGGTTGTAAGGCACATGAGAAAAAACTGCATGTTCTTATAAGGAATGCCTGAAACGTGTCACTCTATATATATATATATAATGATGGGGTTGTTTAACCGCCCCCGCAACATCTAAGGTCATATGAGGGAGGGAACCTACAGCTTTACGTGGGATCTGATCCATGGGTTTCTACACAGTCTGGACGCAGAGGACTGTCTTCCATCCAATTACTATTCAGACCCAATGTCACTTAACTTCACTGATCAACGGAAAGCGATGTTAGAACACTGGCTACTCGTAGCCATATATATATATATATATATATATATATTGACTGGTAGGTCAGGGAGGTTAGGCAACGTCGGTCCTGTTAAGTTATTGGATGAGTGACCATCCTCTCGTTCAGATGATGTAGCAATTCGTGTTTCCGCGTAAAGATGTAGGTCCCCTCCTTCACATGACCTTTGCCGTTACGAAGGACGTTAAACCACCCGAAGTACTATTATTTATTATTATTCAGAGATTCGAAGCGTGACCAAGAATCTTTATCTTTTGTTTTCATTAATTTAAGCGTAAAGGTTCTTTGTAGCCTTTCAATATGCGATATCTTGTTTCCTTCAAGGAATCTGTAAGAACCAAGGTTCTCTTCAGTTACTGATAGAACCAAAGTCATTCACAATTTGAGCATGATGTTCACTCTTCCGCTATATGAGAACTATTCCATAGGATTCTTATTAATTCCTTCCTATGGTTGTTTTAATGTTGTATATGATGTTCAGTCTTCCGCTATGAGAACTATTCCATAGGATTCTTATTAATTCCTTCCTATGGTTGTTTTAATGTTGTATATAGTGTTCTCTGAATACCGCGTCTATAATGACATTATCACCCTTAAGTTTCTGACTTGCTTTTCTTTATAATTTGTGTTGTTGCTTGATTCATAACTGTTCTGTCGTAATTCTTTTTTTTTATTACAATATCTGAGAAGTTGGCTCTATCATTACTGAATATAAATGGTTTCTATTGATCAATTAAAATAATATGTTTTATCATTTCGTAATTTGCTTTATTTAATAGTTTTAGAAGGGAGTTCTTTGTAAACTTCGTCATCCGCAAAAATGACACAATACTATCTTTCATTTCCATGTTTATATCCACTGTCATTATTGTAAAGAGTAGCGAGGCTAATACTCTTCCTTGAGGTATACAGAGCTCATAATTGGCGAAAGAAATTAGATTTGATGCTTTTTACCACTAATAAAGTTCCAATAATTTTGATGTAATATCTGTCTGTCTGTATATATAAAGAGAGAGGAGAGAGAGAGAGAGAGAGAGAGAGAGAGAGAGGAGAGAGAGAGAAGGAGAGAGAGAGAGAGAGAGAGAGAGAGAGAGAGAGAGAGAGAGAGAGAGAGAGAGAGCATTGAAATAATAACGCGAGCTTCCTTCACAACATCATGACGGCAAGTTTTAAATTAGCTATTACAAAGCCAACTGGACTTCAAAATGACATTTGAAATTCGACTCTGCTAGATCAGATCTGTGTGCGGTCCCCGTTTGACTGCATCTCGGGCATAATTTTATTAAATATCACAGATCACTTGCCTACTTGCCTATATTATATTAAATATCACGGATCATTTGCCTACTTGCCTATATTATACTAAATATCACGGATCACTTGCCTGCATATACCATACTAATCACCCACTTCTCAGCAAGGGAAACTATAAAAGTTGACTATAGCTCTTACAGCTGTAATAACTAATTAAAGTTCCTATGAGAAATAACAGTTTTGGACTAAAATAAAATATCCGAAAGTAATCATGACATTGGAACAAAATTTCAAGCTTTCTCAAGCACACTAATGGATATATTGAAGATAAACTTTCCTTTCAAGTCAAAAGTAATATCTAAAACTAAATACGACAACCAATGGCTCACCCCCAGCATTCATTGGGAGTATTAAACGCGAGTATACTATCTTTAAATTATGGAAAACTGATATTATTACCAAACAGACATACAAAAATTACTGTAATATACTTAATGCAGTCATTAAAGAAGCAAAAGCGGATCATTATTGCGAAAAAAATTGATGAACAAAAATCCAGTCCAAAAAGACTATGGTCTATGGAACACTGGAAGAGTTAGTTAACGCAAAGAAGGTTAAAACAAAGCCCTTGTCCTCCCTCACACAAGGCGGAATTTCTTAGTGACCCCAAAGATATAGCTAATTTATTTAATAACTTCTTTGCAAATATCGGCTCCAATACTGCAACCTTGATCTCAGTTGCAGACACTACCGATAATACATGCCACAACCAAATCCAGACTCATTTTTCTTGATCCAATCTTACCATACGATATTATTTAGCAATAAAAAATCTAAAAGATAAAGATTCTGGTATCAATACGATCCCGGTAAAAATATACAAATTAGTATCTGATGAAATTGCAATACCACTCAGTAAGCTAATAAATGAACACCGGTATATTCCCTGACAATCTAAAGGAAGTCAGAATATACCCTGTATTTAAATCGGAAAATACAAACGCTCCATCAATTAATTATCGATCCATTTCCGTATTGACAAATGTATTTGAAAAAATTCTTAATCAAATACGATATTTTAATTAAAACACAATTTGGGTTTAGAGGTGGATATATAACGGAAGATTCTATAAATATGCTATTAGAAAATGTATCAGAACTTTAACAGCAAAAAACATACTTCCTTCATCTTTCTTCATTTGTCAAAAGCATTTGATACACTTTCGCATAAAATTTTAATTGACGTCAAAACATATTAATTAATACAAAATGTCAAATAAAAATTGGGAATACCACTCTTGCAAGGGTGAAGGAGTTAAAGTAATTGACATTTAGACGAAAAAATAAATTTCAAAAGTCGTGTACAACAATATATCAAATCCAAAATATCAAGATTTTTCTTCCTATTATTTAAACTACTGAAAAAAAAAAAAACCTTCCTCGAAACGGACTTCTTAACCCTCTATTATTCCTTCATCCTTCCACATTTATTATATTGCATTACAACATGTGGTAGCTCAAAGAAATATATAAAAACATCCTTTGCGAGTCATTCCTAAAAAAATATCTGC
>JAJOZX010001655.1:732500-847674 GCA_023014485.1 Bathynomus jamesi
TTAATTTACACTTGGCGGATATTGTTTTGAAATAGTTGTGTTCATGATAATGTGTTTTTTTTTTCGGAGAAGAATATTATAAATAGTTTATCACACTTGTGATGTTAGTTGGTTGTCCTCCATTTACTTGACACCGAAAGGAAATCAATCCCAAAGTTATTTTAAGTTCTTTTCACGTCATTAACTTCGTATGAAAATATTGGTTGTCTCTTCCCTGATGTTGCCAACCTTCCAAATTTGTAGAAATCGTTTTTAAATTGAACGAAGGACCATTTACAATACCTTCCTGCGGAAGGCTTGGAGCCCTCGGCCAATTATTTCATCTGGGAAATTAATTTTCTTACCTCAAGGTATTATTTCCTGTTATAAAATATAAAAAAGAACACTTCATCATAAACTTATCTTTATTTCATTACTGAAGAATCTCCTTGTAGACATAATTGTCAACAAATACTCCCTTTTCATTTCTTTCTGTCACGACTTTCAGCAAAAGATCGGCGCTACGCCCCGATTTCGCTAGATCTGCGGTACTTGGGCATTCGGCCCAAACCGAATCGAAGTGTGGGCCTACGGCGTATTTTTTTGAACATCATTCCTATCCCTCTCACCTTGGGCCTCAGTAATTAGGGTGCCTGCCTGCGGCGCCCCAATTACTGTCGGTTCAATTATTTGGTCAATAAAACTATAGAAAAGAACGCAGCCATGAAAATCTAAAGCTTCACAAATCTTGATACAATGAGCTCAAATGTGAAGCTTAAGATTTTCATGATTGCGTTCTTTTCTATAGTTTTTTTTTGGTTACATATATATTATATATATATATCGCACTTACCTCCATTATAATATAGATTTTTGAGCGAATCGGTTACATTGAATAGTTTTAGATCAATGTCATACACAAATGAAAAACAATTTCTACTCCTTGACGGAAGTAAACAACAACAACAGTAATAATGGACAATAACCCATTTTAAATAAATTAATCAAAAAATATTATTAAGAATTGAAAATGAATCTGCATTCAAAAATATTTCATCCTTTTACTTATCGTAATTGATTATCGAGTTAGTAGATACGTTTATAGACAAAAGATGTCTGATCCAAATGTGCACAGTTAGTCGTATTTTGTCAGATGAGATGGCTGTTAAGGTGACGTAGGCTAGACCTATATCGAGGCCTTTGAGGGGGCGGGTCTTAACTTTAGATTAAAAGAACATAAATATTGTGTTGAATACGAGAGCTTCAGCCTTGTTCTCTTCGTTTATCTAATAAAAACTCGATCAATTACACGGAATAGGACAAAATCCAGTTCAGTCCAAGGCTTTGAAATTGCAGGCAACCACGGTCTAACAGTATTTTCGCCTGGTATACGATAATTGGAAGTCGCCCTTGTCCCCCACCACTCTGCGGCAGTCGCCCGTGACGAAGAAGCTGCCTCGGAGAGCATCACGCTCTACGAAAGACTCGGTGATGGGCTTTGAGCCTCGTAAAGGGGGGACTGCTTGAGGGCGTGCGTCTTTTGGTAGATCGTGATTCTCTCCAAGACGGCTTCTTCGGCAGGAGCGACTCCTCCTGCAGAAACGAGCACCCCTCCTGCAGACTGGTGAAGACACGAGCGACTTTCATTTCTCCCGCGCTAGGCAAGAACACCGTTGGGCTGTGTTTGCTCGCAGTTTCAAAACAGTTCTTAAGTCCCGGGCGTTTATTGCGGTTTTCTCTTGTACAGAGTCGAGTTCTTTTACACGTTGATATTTCTTTGCCTTTTAACCTTCTTTTCGGTAACTTTAATTTGGGTGGACTGACTGCAAATAAAGCTGAAGGGGACCAATCAGATCTCATCTTTCCAAAGACTGATGAATTACGCCAATTTTAACCCCACCTATTTGATCATTTCTGCCGAAACATTGAGGTTTCAAATAATAATAATAAAAATAATAATAATTAATATTATTATTATTATTATTGCCAGATATCTCATTCGTGATGCATTCCTTAATCAGTGCTGTAATTAATTAAATCATAATCCTCAAACTTTAATGTAGGTAATTAGCGATTAATATTTTCGATCATAATTTCTGTTATTCTGAAAGCCTAAATTTACACAAATGCTTCGGAAGATCGTATTTGGAGAGCTCCATTCGCAATCTCCTCCTTTTTCAGGGTCGCGGAAAAGACAAGGAAAAACCTTCCAACAAGGATACAACTATGGAAATGTCCTTAAAACAATTTGCATCCCTTCCTGAACTTTTGAGAAGACTCAGGGAGGACCTTAAGACCGCCTACATCAGGTCAGTCTTAAAAACAATTCTGAAGTTAGTTCTGAAGATCGACCTCGAAATTTATACCTTTTTTTTCTTTTTTTACATTTCATATAAACCAGAGAAAAAGGTCGTCACCTTTTTTACGCAAATACTGAAGGAATTGATTAACTGTCATTCGTAAATTACCTGTTCAATATTATTTTATTAATGTTTGATAATAATTTGTTAAAATGCTTACTTTTATTAATGATGTCTTTATCGTGTACGGAAGTAAACCATGAACAATTGTTGCTTTCAGTTCTTCAAAGTTTGCAAAGGAAATCGGGAGTTCTTTGAGTATAGATAGTGAACGCCTCTCAGTTTAGTCCATGGTCCAGAAAGGGTTCTTTTGTCGGGGGAGTGGGAGAGATATTCTTCTCGAAGGAACTGCAATATGCGTAATGGCAATATAATTGCATTTTAAGGCTCTGGAAAACCTAATGATGTTTTGTCAACTGAGATACATAGGCGGATCCAGAAGAGGGGGGGGGGAGCAGGCTTAATTGAAGCAACGTGGACATAAGCATTCAAACGTTTTACCTAATTTCGTTTAACCAGGATGTATGGGGCCTCCAAATTAAGCCCCATTGCTTCAATTTAGACCCATGGCCCCCACTCTGAATCCGCTTATGCTGAGATATAGCAAAATATATTCACTATAAAAATCATATGAATTCCAACCTTTCTTTTGGAGTGTAAACCTTAACCCTTTAACGATAAACGTTTTTGTAGGGTTAAGTCTAAATGCGTGTATTTGAAACGATACGTATTCGACCCAGTCGGCGTTAAAGGGTTAAAAAATTATAAGTAAAAATTTTTCTTAATTAATTCCTAATAAAATGTCTGCAAAGGTTTAATATTCTTTTCTTGTATTGTCTGATTGTCAAAATAAAACAATTAACTTTAAATTCAATGATTTATCGGACTTCTTTGTCAATCTGGTCAACGGAACCTCGTATCGACATCAATAAAGCTAATTTAACCTAACCTAAACTTACCTAAACCTTTCAGTGTTCATTTTGCGCCTAACATAACGTAAATTAATCTAACCTAACCGGGTACAAGTAGGTATAAAAGAAAGAGTTAATTTACTCCAGAATAACTTGTCGGTAAAATATCACGTCGATAAAATGGTGTTAGACCAGATTTGCCACTACAAAAAAAGTTAACGCGAAGAGAGGTGTTATTCGACAAAGGGAGAGTATTTAATTCGACAAGTGAATGTTTTAACACAGGATCGTCTTGCGACTGATGACTTTGGTCGTGACGACTCGAGTCGCGCGTGAGTTTACATTCCCAGAATCGCGATATCGCGGTCACTGGCATTCTGTCAATGTAAAATTCACACGCGACTCGAGTCGTTACGACCCAAGTCGCCAGTTGTGAGTCGCAAGACGATCCTGTGTGCGGTCGGCCTTAGTCTCCACCGCCTCAATAGCTACAATTTCCTAATCTTATTGAAATAACATTAATTTATTGTTAATTTATAATAAAAAATAAAAATAAAAAAATATAATAAATTAAAACTTCATTTAAAATTATGTTAAACATTTAATAAAAAGTTAAAATTCAAATGTCAAAATTTTAAACTCGTAGAACGAAGTCCACAAAATGGCAAACAAAAAAAATTTGAATAGCAAAAAAAACAAGGTCACCTTCAATTCTCGTAAAAAAATGAACCTCAGCTTCATATTAATGACATTTTCCTTAAATGTAAATATTAGAATGGTAACTTTTACAGTTTATTTACTTCGCTCTTGATTACCAATTCTTAAAGAAAAGTCCGGATATCTTTGCTTAAAAGACGAAATTGGAACGAATACGTCATCTTCAATTTTTAAGAATTATACGGATTGCGTAACCTTTCGTAAATGTCAAGACTACATAAAGTGTAGATCAGCTATTTAATATATTTTTACTTATACAAAAGATTATGACGACGAAATATGACGTAAAATATACGGATAGTTCATGAAAGGTTCTCTCTATTTATTTTATTGGACTCGCGGAAAGCAAAAACTTAGGATTAATGTTGGTGGTGTTAAAGGTTTATTGTCGTTATAAAGCAAAAAATGTTCGTAAGAAAAAGGACAGTTTATAAACAACAACGACAATATTAATTTACAAAAAAAAAAAAAAAACAGCCTTAGGAACACTTATAGAAATTACAAAAAAGCTGATTGGGAACAGTTCAAAATACAGACTGAGGAACAATTCACCACATAAAACAGCACACCCATCGTAAACATCAATACAATACTCAAGACATTTAATCAGATCATCAATAATGCAAACAAATACATACCCGAGGGCAACATTAGGAAATACAACCCAAATTATACTAGAGAAATAGCCCGCCTCATAAGGCAACGTAACAACCTCAAACATAACACAAAACACCACACACAGAAGCCATAAAACAAATACAACAGCTCAATACAGAAATAAACAACAAACTTAAAGAAAAACAAACAAACATTTAGGAATCCATAACAACACTAAACCACTCCACAGATACATCCAGGCTATACAAGGCTATAAACAGCATTACCCACTCTAACAGCGGCATTCACACCTCACACGCGGCTATCTGTCGCAACCAAAATAATATCCCAACATATACACAACAAGCTAACATTCTAGTTAATCACTACAAGAGATAAGTCACTTAAACGGAGACAACAACCAGAAACACGCAGACAGACAAACAGCCAGACACAAGAAAACCTACAGACTCGACACGACCATTACACCTTTCAATACAGACCAGACCAACAAGATCATCAAAGACATTAAGAATTCGAAGGCTACTGGACCAGACAACATATCTAACATACACCTTAAACACTTGAGGCCACAGGGAATACTAACTCTCACAAATATCAGCACATATTCATACCAACACTGTATTATTCCTGACATATGGAAACAAGGTAAAATTATTACACTACTCAAACCAAACAAAAATCCAACAGCACCAGCTTCCTATAGACCCATTACTTTACTATGCACATTTTCCAAAGTAACAGAAAGACTAATCTTACAAATCACTAACCCACACATACCACTATCGCTTACTCAACATGGATTCAGACCTCACCACTCAACCACGACATTACTCACTAACCTCACGCAGCACATCATGGATGGCATCAACTCCAGACGACCAGCCCAACGTACACTATTAGCAACAATAGACATTAGTAAAGCATTTGATGCTATCCCACGCTTCCCTCTCATAAACAAAATACTCATCACAAACATGCACAATAACACCAAAAGGTGGCTGAGCAACTATCTTTCAGGAAGATACTCACATGTCACATTTAATGTCAAGTCATCCAAAAACAAGCTTTTTCCGAACGGGGTCCCTCAAGGCTCTGTTCTCTCACCAACACTTTTCAACTTATACATGCATGACATTCCAACACCCAT
Source organism: Bathynomus jamesi (assembly GCA_023014485.1). Classification (NCBI taxonomy): domain Eukaryota; kingdom Metazoa; phylum Arthropoda; class Malacostraca; order Isopoda; family Cirolanidae; genus Bathynomus; species Bathynomus jamesi. Next base: position 738,236 of record JAJOZX010001655.1, read on the forward strand.
AGATAACAAGCTTACCTTATCATCATATGCAGATGACATCACTCTAACATCCACCCACAACAACATCGACACCGCTACAAATAACCTACAAACATACATAAACAGTATACAAGACTGGCTCACATACAATAGACTCAAAGTAGCGCCCACAAAATCAACCCTCACCTTGCTAACAAGAAACACAAAAGAACACCAGAGAACTCCACAGCTTCACTAAACAACACCAACATTCCACACACTCACAGGACCAAAATACTTGGGGTCACATACAACATATCTTTTGCAAACCACATTCAGGACATTAAAAACAAATGTACGTCAAGACTTAACACGCTTAGGGTACTAACAGGCACAAACTTTGGACACCAGCAGGAAACAACATCACTCATATACAAACAATATATTCGCTCAGTTATGGACTATGCTAGCCTATGCTGGGCACCTATTATCTCAAACACACACACAAACACCTTACAGACAATACAAAACAACGTACTTCGTATCATTACAAGATGTACTCAAACAACACCTGCACACAGAAACAAAACTACTGAAAATTAGGGAACATTTAGACATGAGGGGAACACAATTCATGGCGGCAGCGACAACTAACCCACAACACCCTTGCCACTACATGTACAATCATGCACCAGCACCTCGCACCATTAAGGTAACACCAGAGACACATTATAACCAAATACTCCATTCCATACCACGCCCCACAGACATCACACAGTACAGAAAACACATACACACACACCTAACCCACAAAGCACTGACACGACTCGATCCGAATGCGGTCCTAGGTGCGAAGCCGCCACATTGACAGGTCAGAGACCAGCCTGAGCAGATCGGATCGAGTTAACTTAGCATGATTCCGATGTGAACGTCACCCCAACTTACAGCCATATAAACACAGACTAGACAACTCCACAGACGACACCTGCCATCTGTACCAGGACACACCACAAACAATTGAACACATTATGACAGATTGTACCGCTCATGCACAACATAGAACACAACACAACATCACTAGTGCGCTGAACCTCTGGTCCACTCCGGAGAGGGCGATCGGTTACCCGCGCGCCGCCTGCTTGCTCGATCAGGGTGGGCTGATCGGCTAACCAACAACAACAACAAAAATAAGTTAATACATTATATAAAAAGATATATTATTTGTCAAGTAATATTGGAACTGTCTTTTTGAAGTATTTATGAACGGACGTTGAACACACACCCCTAAAATTCAACTAGACTCTAAGTTTTGACTGAAGTTTTGTCAAACGGTAATTATTTAATTTTTACTATCCTACTGCTACTAGTAGTAGTAGTAGTAGTAGTAGTGTCTTGTGAAGATATTTCAGCTCTCCTTCGCTCGCTATTACTTTTTGTTGTGATAAATGAAGCGAAATTTATGAGTAACAGAATCTCATTTGAAGTTCTCCAGGATTCCCGCGAGGTATAAAAGAGAGTGGTTTGTCATTGGTTAAACTTAAATCTACTTATCAGCTTCATGATTACGGAAGATATGAAAGTAAGATGGAATTGGTTTACGGGTGAACATCACTTAACTCTCTTTTTAAACATTCTCCTAAAACTTTTTCGGCTTTAAGTATTCTGGATAAGCAATTAAGAAGTTATAAGGCGTAAAAAAACCACAAAACTGTGGCGACAAATTCACTTTTCTCGAATATAAATTCCAAAACTGATCCAATGTTGGCTAAGTCAATTATATTAATGCTTTTTTTTTTCTTATCAGCAAAGGTATTTTGGAGATAACAGTTATCATGCCGTAAATTCCTTGAATAGGTTACTTGGTTGTTGATAAGTTCTGTATTATTCAGATAGTTTCTCGTTAACATGTTTTGCAAATGTGTGATGGACTGAATTCTCAACTTGTGGTTGAGTAATTTTAAAAACTTACCACTTGGTTTCAGCACCTGAGATAATTCCATTTTCTAATGTAATAGGTTTAAGGGTAGATAATCTATTTGTAAAGTTAGCAAGAGTATATAATATATAGATTAAGTAGCATACGTTTTGGGGTATAGGATACTTTAATGTTTGTTGAACATAAGTGAACGTTCATGATGTCTTCAAGGAGATATAGGTCAATGCGAGTTTTCAAAAAGATATTTTACCTCAAAACTTGCTTTTCAGCTTTGTAAAGGAACTAGTCCGTGATCCTCATGATGGAGTATCCTCATTGTTGGACCTTCTCAAAATGATCCAATTGGCACAGTCAAACCTGAGTGGTGAGTCAAATATCAACAGTGGCCGCGTACCTTCTTGGCTCTCAGACATATATATAGAGTATAGTTGGGGGCTACATTTCATATCAACATAAGCTTTATTTTCATAAAATAATGTTCAAATAATAATAAGCTAAGCAATTACAGACACACTGTTACAGCATATTATAATCAGACTATGGCTGTTCTGTCCTTCAAGAACTGAAATATGCCAACCCCACAACCTTCCCCCAACCCCCAACTCTTTATATACAATTAAAAGAAGTTTCCCTCTGAAACTGCGGTTCTTGACCAATCACGAATTTTAGCCGCAAATCGTATGACCGCAGACGGCAGGCAGTGACAGTAACAGGTGGTTTCGTTAGATTAAAAAATATATAAACATTTGTTGTTTTGGAATTTCATTATATGGAAGTTACAGTTATGATTATATATATATATATATATATATATATATATATATATATATATATATATACAGTCGGAAATTTGAATTAATGATTTTTCAAATTTGTTTCCAAGCTAGGCTCATCTCTTACAAATTAAAGCCTCACTTGAGCATTTAATAACCTGACCGGGTATCACTAATGATTTGACTTTAACACTACACTAACCTAATGAAAGTGATTATGACCGGAAGGGCAATTGGGGTTCACCTTTCTGCAAACATTTTTCCCTTCGATACAAAAATGGACTGACGATACCCATTAAAATATACCCTTTGAAAGAATTTTCTTTTAATACCCGACAAAGAAGAGGAAGTAAAGGAAGAAATCAAGCAGTCTCTGCTTCCCACCTGACTCCCCTAAGCTTAATCCATGACCCCCCCCCCCCCACAAACCGCCTCTTAATATTCCTTTACCCTCACTTTGGGTTCAAGAGGAAATGACTTTTTCTGACGGTATGTACTTTACATTCGGGAAAACTCTACGTTAATCAAAAAACAAAGTGAGTCACCGTCATATATATATATATATATATATATATATATTATATATATATATCTTGTTCCCTTTGTGATTTACAGGGAGCGCCACAAACCGAGAACAACAAATAGCTTTGAGACGAACTCTAATAGACGAATTTGAGTGTCTATCTTGCTTGCGGTGTTGCCTGCGGTGTTCAGATGCCGCACCACGGTTAGCCAGTTACCGCAACGGGTTATACCCATTAGCTGCGGCTACAATGTCCAGTCTAACCCGCAGTCGGACCTTAGCGCTCCAGGTAAGTTTCAAGATTCCCCCTCTCTCTCTCTCTCTCTCTCTCTCACAACTGTCAGTAAGATGTTACCGGCTTATATAACATCTTTATATATATAATTTTTTAATTGGTTCTTGAAAATAATGAACTGAAGATTACTTGTACAGCAAATTTTAATTATACTTTACTTTTGAATTCCGTTACGCACGTATGATGAGAATCTCTCTCTCTCTCTCTCTCTCTCTCTCTCCTATATGTATATGATATTAAAATCAGCCGGAAATAATTAAAAATCTAGTCTTGACGTACCATCTAGGTCGCTTAATTAAATCACAGTTAGGGCAGTCAAGTGAAGAGCGAGTGTCGTCTTACTGTACTAAAGTTTTGCGTTGACACTCTGGAACTGAACTTTGGGAGAAAAAATCCTCCCATTTTTATTTCCAATTTCTTGTACACGTTCAAAGCGTGACGTCATGTTTTAGAATTATTATATAATTTATGAGTGTAATATCGCATTCAGGAAAATGTAAGTTTGATACGCAAAAATAACCTATATTGTTTTTGAGATTTTGGCTAATATTATGTGACGCGGAGACCAGATTACACTAGATTAGGTGGTCATTTTAGATAGATCACGCGGGAAATAACTGACCTATTTCGGCTAATCACGATTAGGGCATGGTTAATTAATAATTTTTAGGAAAAAGTGATGAATGATGAAATTTTCTAATTAATCAATGATTAACTGATTAAAAATGATTAAAATTAAATACTTCTGAAAAGAGTAAGAAAGAGCTTTATTGTTTCTGTTGCGTGAGATAAGACCGAAGAAAACATTTTGCTCAAACATTGTTTGCTTTAGTTCAAGAAATCAGGCATGGGCGGATTAGACAGTTTATACAAGCAAAAAGGTGCCAAATTCAAATGATACATTACAAAATTTAAGGTAAAATGATGGTGAAATTATGAGGAAAATTAATCATTTCCCATCATTTTCTAAAAATATTTTTTGATTAATTAGTGATTAAATTCGAAACAATTATTAAATGATTAATCAGAACCATACCCTAATCACGATCTATAGTAATACGTTTAAAAATTGGTCTCCATGAAGCTCAGCATCTTTAAATTATCCCATCGTGAAACTCGGATACACGCGACAACCACAGTAATAGGTTGTACCTACAGTAACTCTCTATGCAAACCTAAAATGATGAAGAATTATTGTTGACAGACACCATGAAGGGAACTTATCCGAATCGGTAGCTTAAACTATAGGTTAAAATTAATTTTGTTATTTCACAATAAAAGTTAACAATTTTTATCATAAAAATGTTCCTAGAAATTAGTAAAAAAATTTATTGGCAAAGTGATTAATAACTTGAAGTTAATAAACAGAATTTTGTTTATTTTGTAGTTTTTGTATTCAAACAAATTTATGAAATGTCGACATTTTTATTTAAGATAACGGAAAACCCTCATTCAGTATAGATGAAGTTGTTAAATGGATCAACCAACCAACCATTCTATAGATGTTTTGAACTCTTGTAAGAGACGAGTTTCGGTCTGAAGCTCCCTTAGAAGATAGTCCCGTAGCCAGGACTTTTCAAGGGGGGGGGCGTCGAAATTATAAAAAGGCGGACCTTTTGGTGCAACGAAGCTAGTCACTGCGGAGGGGGTTTAGAGTAGTTTGTGAAGTTTCAAATGAAAATACAAAAAAAATGCTAGTGTTTATTTACTAAATAATGTTATATATTATAATATCGCATCATAAGTTATAAATATGGTTACAAAAATGGACCTTTCCTTCATGGGGGGGGGGGGGGGGGGTCGTTCGACCCTCCCGACTCTCCCCTGGCTACGGGCCTGGAAGATATACCTTCCTGGCTGCTTCCCGAGGTTAGGTGAAAGCCTCCAAATCCAACGACAACCCTTGTAGGATTAGTTACAATCTGAGTGAGTGGTTACTTTTCAGGTAGTTATTATTTCTGGTTCAGAATCAGACTGATTTGGTTATAGGTTAGGTTAGGTTAGGATAGGTAGGTAAGTTAAGGTTGGTTAAATTTTGCTACCACCATTGACTGGCCTCCCACCTCGTGTGTATATATATATATATATATATATATATATATATATATATATATATATATATATATATATTATATATATATATATATAATATGAGTCAATGCAAATTAAAACTATAATACATTTTTACTTTCTTCAGCTCCTGACGAAGGCGTGTGAAAACTCGGTCTGCGGTCACAGGCAAGTTGTGGAAGCATTCTCTACTTTGCGACTGAGATTCGCGGAACCTGTTCGATGCAAGTTTCTCGTCTCAATGATGCTGTCTTATCCACATCCAAGGTCATTACTTTGCTTCTTATAATGTTGTCTCGGAATGCGTGGGGGGGGGGGCAATGTCACAACATCGCTTCCCGTCGATCAGCGAAGTTAAACGACATTGGGTTTGGGTAGTATTGGATGAGGGACTGTCCTTTACGTCCAGATCATGTAGCGACCCGTGGTTCGGATCTCACGTTAAGCTGTACGACTTTAGATATTGCGAAGGAGGTTAAACAACCCAAGCAAACATTATAATGTTTATGTTAACTTGTCCAAAAATCTGAATATCAATAATATTATTAACACATTTTATTTGTTTTCTTAGATCGACCGCACTCAGTCAAGCGACCACAACGCGATTCCTCAGAATCGCGTTGTGGTTGCGGTCGCTGCAGTGTGCGGGGCTTCCATTCTGTCAATGTAAAATCACACACGACTTGAGTCGTCACGATCCAAGTCGTCAGTCGTGAGTCGCAAGACGATCCTCTGTGCGGCCGGCCTTAATGTTCTTTATAACTTCCTCTTTTTTTTTTCTTTTTTTTAGTTTTCAAGTTTGGGGCTTGAAGTTGGTGAATACTATGCTATCCTCAGCGGTGTCCCTCAAGGAAAGAATTTATCTCCAAGAGGAACTGGGAGAGGCAGGATTTGATTCTGGGGCTATTCGGAAGGTAATAATTGAACGTACTCTTTGTTCAGAACTGAGATTAGAGATAGGTCAAAAGTCAGATTATATATTTAAGCTTATTATATAGAGCTCAAATGAACATCCGTTCGAGTGTGTAATTTTTACTAAAATTTATAGGTTTATATTACGCAGAACACATCACCTTAAACCTTAACAAAACAACAATAGGGTGTACATAAAGTCAGGATCTATTTTTTTGAAGCACTTGGAAATTATATGGAATTCAATCATAAAATGATAAAGTGGTAACATTTATTAAATAATTAAGAGTAGGATTCGACGTGACGCCCATCAGTATCCCTGCACAGCTGAAATCGTTCCGCAGCATTTCTAAACACATTCTGGAGCATTTGCGGGGTTATGTTATCTGCAGCAGTTCGTATACGTGTACGTAAGTTTTCAAGACTCGTAATCTTCGTCTGATAGACGTGCGATTTGATAAAGCCCCATGCAAAGAAATCTAAAGGGGTTAAATCTGGTGATCTCGCTGGCCAAGGTCTTTGGTTGCTTCCGCGTCCGATCCAGCGATTTGGAAACGTCCATTTAGATAATCCTGAACAATTTTGGCATAGTGACAAGGAGCACCATCATGTTGATAGACGACGGGGATAGGATTGTTAGTACCGTCGTCTATCAACATGATGGTGCTCCTTGTCACTATGCCAAAATTGTTCAAGATTATCTAAATGGACGTTTTCCAAATCGCTGGATCGGACGCGGAAGCAACAGACCTTGGCCAGCGAGATCACCATATTTAACCCCTTTACATTTCTTTGCATGGGGCTTTATCAAATCGCACGTCTATCAGACAAAGATTACGAGTCTTGAAAACTTACGTATACGAACTGCTGCAAATAACATAACCCCGTAAATGCTCCAGAATGTGTTTAGAAATGCTGCGGAACGATTTGAGCTGTGCAGGGATACTGATGGGCGTCACGTCGAATCCTACTCTTAATTATTTAATAAATGTTACCACTTTATCATTTTATGATTGAATTCCATATAATTTCCAAGTGCTTCACCAAAATAGATCCTGACTTTATGTACACCCGGTATATTGAAAATCCTTGTAAAAAAAATGAAAGAAAATGTTTCATACGCTGTGCAAGTCAATATTAATAAGATAAAAAATGAATATTTAATATTTTTCCAATCAAAATTGGCAGCTGAAAGTATTGGCAGCAAATAATTGTCCCTGTTTTCTGTAATCATGAACTGTACCGATTGTGAAGTAGACTTTGCAGACTTCGTCTTGTTGCCTTAGACGAAGATAAAGCATTGGATTTCTTTGCAAATCACGATGGGATATTAAAAACTCGTTTATGTTCGAACTGTGGAAAAAGAGTGTAATTATAGAAAAGACCGAAGTATTTTCTATTGTAATAGACAATATACTGACCGTAAGAGTAAACGTGTTAAAAAAAAGCAAAATTTTATAGGTAAGGTTTGATTACAATAAAGAAAATGAAATTACATACCAGAAAATATTTATTTGATGTATTTTGAAGCGTTTTAACAGAATCTGGTATCCGGTTTTTCGTGAAATTGAGCAGCCTTCGAGATATACCATTCTTCGAAAAATATGTTTTATTTCAAAACCAACTCAATTGCACAAAAAAAAAACATGTCTACTAAATTCCGTTGAAAGAATACATCAGAAAATTATCTGGTTATGTAATTTCGGGTGATGTGTTCCTTCCACGGAATATTTACCAATTTTTATTATTCATTTTGCAAAACTTACACAAACAAAACAAAAACATAGTTTATTCTTTAATAATAAGAAAGTATTACAATGTGAAGTTATACACGAGATGTTCATAAAAAGAATGAAATTAATTGATTAATTGGTGAAGTTATGAAAGAATAAAGCATGAATACGAGTTAATCAGCGTAAAAATTATAGAAAAAAATTTATTAAAATTTGTAGGAAAACATTATGTAAGTTTAAAAATATTGAAGATCTTCCAAATTCCTATAAAATTAAATGGACATTTGAAAATGTCCATTTAATTTTATAAATCCATTTAATGTCTATGTCCATTTAATTTTATAGAAATTTAGAAGATCTTCAATATTTTTAAACTTACATAATGTGTTTCCCTACAAATTTTAATACATTTTTTTTTATATATAATTTTTACGCTGATTACCTCATATTTATGCTTTATTCTCTCATGACTTTAGCAATTAATTATACTTAATTTCATTCTTTTATGAACACCTCGTATATCACTTCATACTCTTATACTTTCTTATTATTATTATTAAAGAATAAACCATTTTTGCTCAACACAGTCTAATGCAAAGAATTAAAAAATCAACCAACCCGATCATCCAAGCTATCCATGAGTCCTGCCATTTATCCTCTAAGCTATGGACTTGTTGGTACGAAAACGTCTGTCTGTAGCTCCACTTAACTTCGAGATTACAGTATTATTTCTAATCAATTGTATATATTTCTATCCTTAGTATATGAACTGTCATTGTATTAATAATATTTGTCATATGGACTATAGTCTGCCAATAAACCTTTTCATTTTCATTTTCAATAAACAAAATATAATCCTGATTAAACTCTTTGGATTAGGGAGCAAAAACTTTGTTTTAATTGGTTTGCGGAAAGGCTAAAAGGTATAATGGTACAAATAGACCTCAATCAGTAGTTCGTTTATCACCAAAACTTTTGTATTGCTGACGATGTATCGGTTTAAAAATGGGTTCGCGAAGGTACGTGTTAATATATTGAATTTTTCACTCTACCCCGTTCTTATACGCCGCATTTGTTTTCAGTGACGAGTTCTAAACAAAAGTAGGCCTACATCGGCAAATAATTCATTTTCTTTCTCGCAATTTAGGCTTTGGAACACCGTGGAGCAGCAACTCCAGAACAACAGGAAGCTGTCCGATCTGAACTTGACAAATGGAACGAAGGTTATATTGACCTCGGCGCTTTAGAGGAACAGTTGACTTCTCTAAAATCGACAAACGTGAACTTGAAACAAGAGCTTCAGCAATTACGACAATCTAATATGGTCCGTATATAAATTGGTTTTCATGAACAAAACAAACATGAACTGACTTATTTAAGACGAAAGGAACGTCAATAGTTTGTTTACGTAGGCTTTGTCCCTTTGAAGCCTTTTGATATTTATGTACAGTAGATTGAAAGACACTTTCGCAGTATTTATTTTAATGTAGGCCTTTTTTAGGATAAAAAAAGTACAGTATATAGGGTGTTTCAAAAGTCCGGAATCATAGGAAATATTTTTTAATATACAGGGTGTACATAAAGTCAGGATCTATTTTTGTGAAGCACTTGGAAATTATATGGAATTAAATCATAAAATGATAAAGTGGTAACATTTATTAAATAATTAAGAGTAGGATTCGACGTGACGCCCATCAGTATCCCTGCACAGCTCAAATCGTTCCGCAGCATTTCTAAACACATTCTGGAGCATTTGCGGGGTTATGTTATCTGCAGCAGTTCGTATACGTGTACGTAAGTTTTCAAGACTCGTAATCTTCGTCTGATAGACGTGCGATTTGATAAAGCCCCATGCAAAGAAATCTAAAGGGGTTAAATCTGGTGATCTCGCTGGCCAAGGTCTGTTGCTTCCGCGTCCGATCCAGCGATTTGGAAAACGTCCATTTAGATAATCCTGAACAATTTTGGCATACTTACGTCGTTTCTATACATTAATATACTGCGTGGTCATTGCAGTTAAATATATATATATATATATATGAATAGAAACGACATAAGTGTTAAGGAACGTTTCTGCACACCAGGAGGAGAGATAACAAATAATGAAAAATGAGGCGAACCGCCCAGGAATCGAACCCAGGGCCTTCCAATTGCCGGTTGGCTCTACCATTATGCTACGGACCTCACTCAATCACAAATCGAAATTCTCCCACATAGGGCAGAAACCAATGCCCTGAGAGGGCACCCTCGCAAATCGTGAATATGCGCATATAACTGCAATGACGCGCAGTATATAAATGAATAGAAACGACATAAGTGTTAAGGAACGTTTCTGCACACGAGGAGGAGAGATAACAAATAATGAAAACTGAGGCGAACCGCCCCGGAATCGAACCCAGGGCCTTCCAATTGCCGGTTGGATGCTCTAACCATTATGCTACGGACCTCACTCAATCACAAATCGAAATTCTCCCACATAGGGCAGAAACCAATGCCCTGAGAGGGCACCCTCGCAAATCGTGAATATGCGCATATAACTTGTGATTGAGTGAGGTCCGTAGCATAATGGTAGAGCATCCAACCGGCAATTGGAAGGCCCTGGGTTCGATTCCTGGGCGGTTCGCCTCATTTTTCATTATTTGTTATCTCTCCTCCTCGTGTGCAGAAACGTTCCTTAACACTTATGTCGTTTCTATTCATTTATATACTGCGCGGTCATTGCAGTTATATATGCATATATATATATATATATATATATATATATATGTGTGTGTGGACATTAAAAATATTTCCTATGATTTTGGACTTTTGAAACGCCCTCTATATCATCAAAGGGCTTTTTAATAGGTATTTTCACCCTTTCAGAAACTGTTGGAAGAAAACGTTTTGGTGAAAGCTGTCGGAGGCGAAGTAGAGGAGAGATGTTGCGCCCTAAAACGTCGTTTGGAAAAGCACGGTATCCCTTCTGCTCCTTCCCCAACGCCTTCTGTAACAGACTCGGAAGTTTCTTCCTTCGTCAACACCGGACGGAGCACAGTCAGAAGGAACAACTTAGAATCCCCGAACAGGACAATCGAACGTTCTCCAGGAGGAACTATCGAAACTACCTGTGGGGCCGAAGGGGAAAGGTCCATGTCTCTTGAATGGAAAATGATTCGGCCCAGTCATTGCATGAATCGAGGGGGTAGCAGCCGGGACAGCATTGGGATGGACACCCCAGTCCCCAAAACGCGTCAACTATTAGTGTCCCCGGAACTTGCGAATAGAAGACCCGTTTACGTGAACGAACTCTGCACCAACGGATTTCAGGACTCGATGGATAAAGGAGTTCAATACTCGAGAAGCACTTCCACAACACCAAACAAAGAACTAAGTTCAAGCAAACAAATGTATACTCAAATCGACAGCATACCAAGTTCAAGGTCAACAGATATTTTGACGGGTACTTCTTCGGATAAGTCTTCTTCTTCTTCTTATGGAAATGCGTTTCATGGAGGTCACGAAGGGATTCTTAAAGTCATTGACGAGCCGTACGAAGAAGAAGAACACATTTATCAATCTCCCGTAAAACCTTCTCGACCGAAGTCCCGAAAAAAGAGTTCGAGCTCAAAGTCTTCGAACGGAAGTATCGGTGAGAAAGAACCGGAGAAGAACAAGGAAACAGGAAGTTCGAAAAATTCGCTTTCATCATCTATCTCCTCTTTATCTGTAGCATCCTCCACCGTCTCCTTGGATGGAGCGGAAAGGAAGGATCACGAGGAACACGCATACGAAAATCTTCCCATGAAAGAAGTTGAGAAGTCGAACAATAACGATAACAACAACAATGACGACAGCAAGAACAGTAACAAAAATAAGTCTCGAATAGGATGTGACGAAGGAGAAATTGAATACGAACGCGATGTTGTCGTGTACGAAGCGATAACCCTCGGAAACGATACGATACTCTTGGAAAAGAACAACACAAATAGTTCGGCTGGTTCCAACAAGAGTAAAGGATCAGACAAGTCGAATAAAAGTAATAAGACAGGAGAGGATGGTCCGAACGTCTGGCAATCGGTGCGTCATTATGAAAATATGGTGAACATGGGTGACAAACGTGACGAAACACCTCCTGCAAAGAATGGCAAACAGGAAGAAAAGGGAGAGAGTAGTAGAAGCATTTTGAATGGATTAATTAACGGTTTAAGAAACAATAGGAAGAAAGAACTTAAACGTGACAAGAAGGAGTCAAAGAAAAACTTTCTCAAAAATGAAACTAAGGAGATTCCTAAAGATAAGTCTGATGACGTGTCTGAGAGAGAGGTCGAAGCCGTTATGAATGGTTTTGAAAACATCTTGAAGAGCGCAGAATCTTCAATAAGTCTTGGTTCGCTCGGAACAGTCAAAGAAAATCCTTTGCTGAAGGAAAATTTTGAGGACAGAGCGAGTCCCGATCAAACTATGAACGAACTAGAAATTGTACCTACTCGAGTCCCTCAAATTCCACCCCGGTCGAGGTCCAGAGGAACGTCGTCTCACAGTAGCAGAAGTCGTACACCGGATCCTGTCGTCTATCTGGAATCTCCCTCAGAGACTTCGGACACGGACACTTTCCAATGTCCTGGAAATGGTCCTCCGAGTCCCATCACCATAGATACCGCGTCCACCAAGTCTTTCGGATGGGTTCGAGGAGACGTTGGCATTAGACGAAGAGAGACTTTTGTGGAGCGGTCTCCGGATAAGAATATTCACAGACGTCACGGACTGAGGAGGTCGGAAAGCGTTAACGTAAACAACCTTTCGGAATACAACAGTCACCGATCTTATTCTCCCAGAAGGAGGGGCTCTGCGGAACTTTTGGTTCCGTTGGAAGAAAGCGAAGTCCAGATCAGTGGTCGAAGGTTTACGCAATACACGGCAGCAGAAGTTGAACATCGAAATCGGGTCAACAACTTAATATCTTCCGAAATGAAAAGACGTAATCGAAGTTTTGACGACCGCCTTGATCAGTGGTTGGACGAAGATTGTTTGCGGCAAATGAAACATGGACACGAATTCGTCCAAGACCTTTCGCATCATTCCAAACGGAATTCTCCAAGAGCTCACGATGAAGAACGCGTAAAGAGTTCTCGATCAAGGAGTTCCGACGTAAGAAATGGCACTCCGTCGAAATTATCTCGCGGTTCGAAATCACGGTATACTCCCAGCGACATGACAGCCTTCAACGGATTCAAAAATCCGACCACCGGATTACGGGAGAGTGACTACGGACCCAACTTCATGCTTAACAGCCCTCCTAATCCGCACAGACTGGAAGTGGTTCTAAACGACCTTGCAGAATTTGGGAATCCCGGTCACGGGGGCAAACTCCGCAATGGGCGGTTACCCCGAAAGATGTTGCTTCACGAGGACCCTGCTATCCCAACCCCTGATTATTCAGCTACACCAGCGGGAACCCTGACGAACAACAACAATGCACCCCTCACCGGGAGACACATCCTACAAATGGCGTCTGGTCTCTACTGAAGAAAGGAAACACTCACCATCCATAAATTTCATGTGTGACGTCAGAGTGGAAAGATCTTGAACACTGAATGACAAATGACATTACTAAAGCAGACTTTTTTGAATTAAAAGGTTACTTTTGTTGAAAGAATTTGCATAGCATTTGTAATAAAAATATGTATATTTTTATAAATAAATATTTGATAGATTAATGAAAGTATTTTAGTTGCTAAGAAACTATTATTATTATTATTATTACTTGGAATGGTAATGTTTTTATTTTAATACATAATAAATATATTACAATGGTAAAAGAATTTATTATTTAATATAAAAAATAATATGTAAAATGTAAATATTTATATAATATATATATATATATAAGTTTCACAGAGATCAGATTTACACTAAATAGTCGTCTTTGATTGGTTAATTATTTCACACTTGACCAATTTCGACCATTCACGATCTTTGGAACAAAAATTTCGACTTTGTCAAAAACGCTGGTCTCCGCAAAACTTAAAATTTGCCATATATATATATATATATATATATATATATATATAAATGGTGAAATTGTATATTTAAAGATAAAAATTCTCAATGGAAAATGGTTGTGAGGAAAAAAAAATGAAAAAAATCTATTTTCATACATTTTAATGTTAAAAAGAACCCCACTTTTTTAGTAATATATTAAAATATTAAAACTGTTTCTTACAAAACGTTAAAATTTATTTTATATACCGTATATATATATATATATATATATTATGGCATATCATGCAGGAACACGCACGATTTTGCGTAATGTAAAATTGCCCCCAGACGATTCGAATTTTTATCTCGTCGTAGTGTAACGGCTTTCGCCTTCACCTTTCATTCAAGACGGGTGGGTTCGAATTCCGGCGAGGACAATTTTTGCAATATATATATATACTATATATTATATATATATATAATATATTATGTGTACATTGTTAGAATTATTTTGTTGTTGGTCTTTGAAGAAACTAAGTAACTTGCAATGAATATTTGCTCTGTTATTTCCCAGAAAATTTGTGCAGAGACATTTGCGTGTGTGTGTGTGTAGGGGCGGGGGGGAGGTCACCCATCCATCTTAATTAGTAACCAGAACTCAGCGTCGCTTAACCTTCCTGATCCAATGGGAAGCTGTTCAGCGACGTGGCCACGAGGTATCTTGATTCAGAATTTAAATTTTATTACGAAGCAGTTTCACTCGTGAGCTGGAAAATTTACTTTCCGATCATCCTTCGAGTTCCCACTCTCTATTATACATTTTTCATTCGTAAATGTATGAAAAATATCTCTCTGTTCCTACTTAGGTGGCAAAATCTTTAATTTATACTATTCTATAATCAAAACGTAAATCCAATATCCTTTTATCTAATTCAGAAGTATTATAACCAATTACTAAATTCACCTTACCTTCGTAAATTCACCTCGCCTTACTAAATTCACCTCGCTTTACGAAATTCACCTCGCCTTACGAAATTCACCTCGCCTTACGAAATTCACCTCGCCTTACGAACCTCGCTTTACGAAATTCACCTCGCCTTACGAACCTCGCTTTACGAAATTCACCTCGCCTTACGAAATTCACCTCGCCTTACGAAATTCACCTCGCCTTACGAACCGCGCTTTACGAAACGCGCTTTACGAAATTCACCTCGCCTTACGAACCGCGCTTTACGAAATTCACCTCGCTGTACAAAATTCACCTCGCCTTACTAAATTCACCTTGCCTTACTAAATTCACCTTGCCTTACTAAATTCACCTCGCCTTACTAAATTCACCTTACCTGAGTAATAAATTGGAAGTTTCAGATAGATTCCATTTCATTCGTAAATACATTTGAGGATATCTACAGTAATTCCATTTAATATGACTATTCCATAGTTAAGCGTAAACAAATGTTACGTTTTCGCATCAAAAAGTATATTTATCAATGTACATTGATTACTATTTACCAATAATTACTATTCATTTACCATTAATTACTATTTACTACTTACTATTTTGAAGTATCTTTTTGATGTATTGTAATCGTTGACTGGTTTCATATTTACATCTTATAAACTGACGATCGATCTTTGTAATCCTACTTCAAGATGTACATAATTATTTCTCCATACAGAGTGGGGCGAGCCCATAGTCACCCACGGATGGATGATTAGCCGGTCCCTTCTCGCAGACTCGTTCATCCCCATTTCATTCTTCGTCAAAGAGCGATAATCTCAAAGGAGAAGTTCTCATTTTAAGTTAGATTTTTCATATAGAAAATGCTCCTCGAGCTTCGTTGCGTCAAGATATCGGGTCTTTCCTGTTTCATTAACTGTTTCCGATTTTTATGAAAACAACGTGATATGTAGTTTTTCACGCTGATTTCAAAATTATAAACCATTTCATCGAGAAATACTTAGGTTAGGTTAAGTTAGGCTTATTAGCATTTGATGTTTTGTAGGACACTGTTTTTCTTTCGGTATTAAGTTATATTCTTGTAAAAAATTTACTGCATTTTCTTCTGTCTCAGTCTTCCTATATAATTCTATAAAATTAAATTTGTCAGTCATTGGAAAGTAAAAAGATGTTGAACTATAGTCTATGCTTGCAGCGGAAGAATAAAATAGACGCGCAACGCCACCGTTTAAAAAATAGCCTAGCCTATGCTTGCGGCGGAAGAACAAAATAGATGCGCAACGCAAACCGTTTAAAAAATAGCCTAGCCTATGCTTGCAGTGATTACACCGTTCTAGTACTTTTTGCAGTATTCTATAATTTACTTTCATTTCGAAAAAACTTATGTTTAGAATCATTGTATTATTTTAAAATTTCTATAGCCTACGCTCTTTCAAACATTTGCTAGTTTCTGCACATTATAACTTTTTGGTTATATATTTCTCGATGAAATGGTTTATAATTTTGAAATCAGCGTGAAAAACTCTACATATCACGTTGTTTTCATAAATCGGAAACAGTTAATGAAACAGGAAAGATCCAAGATATCTTTTAACCTCTTCCCAAATTAGGACATTACCTTCCCACGACTGCAATTCCTACTTCCGGATCACGGATTAGAATGGGAACTTCTCAGTCCGAGAAAATGGCTGTAATCAACCAGGGAACTTAAGTTCAAGGGTTGGTTGGTTTTTTGAATCCGCTTTACATCTTTCAACTAGGGTATGGTTAATTAATAATTTTTAGGAAGTGATGAATGATGAAATTTTAATTAATCAATGATTAACTGATTAAAATGATTAAAAATTAAATGTCTGAAAAGAGTAAGAAAGAGCTTTATTTTCTGTTGCGTGAGATAAGACCGAAGAAAACATTTTGCTCAAACATTTAGTTTGCTTTAGTTCAAGAAATTAGACATGGGCGGATTAGACAGTTTATACAAGGAAAAAGGTGCCAAATTCAAATGATACATTACAAAATTTTTAAGGTAAAATGCTGGTGAAATTATGAGGAAAATTAATCACTTCCCATCATTTTCTAATAATATTTTCTGATTAATTAATGATTAAATTCGAAACAATGATGAACTGATTAATCAGAACCCTGCCCTACTTTCAACCACTAAGGGTCAGTGAGATGGTTACTTTCTGTGTAATAATAGACCCATTTGGTCAACGGGATATTCTATCGATACTAAAAAACTAACAACATAATACTTACCTAATCTAACTTATTCTAACACACAACACTTGCCGGTTAAATGTCAAGTCGCCGAGCTGACGTTGGTCCAACTCTAATCCCTTTACGCTGAATTACCATTGTCAAAGGTTCGAAAAGTGGAGTTTCTTTAAAATAAACAAAGGCCATTGTTGATTTTATTCCGGCAAATTCTCACAACAGAAGAAAAACACTACAGTAAATATTGTATATGGAAACGCATTAATGGAATAAGCTGTACGTTTTTTATATTTACAATATTATACTGTGAACAAACCTTTAGGATCACCTGAAGATCAGGGACCCCAGCCTTCTTTAGTTAGCTTTATAAGGCTAACCAATCGTCAAGGGCGTACAGTTGACCTAATATTTGCTCTGTTATTTGCCAGAAAATTTGTGCAGACATTTGCGTGTGTGTGTAGGGGCGGGGGGGAGGTCACCCATCCATCTTAATTAGTAACCAGAACTCAGCGTCGCTTAACCTTCCTGATCCAATGGGAAGCGGTTCAGCGACGACGTGGCCACGAGGTATCTTGATTCAGAATTTAAATTTTATTACGAAGCAGTTTCACTCGTGAACTGGAAAATTTACTTTCCGATCATCCTTCGAGTTCCCACTCTCTATTATACATTTTTCATTCGTAAATGTATGAAAAATATCTCTCTGTTCCTACTTAGGTGGCAAAATCTTTAATTTATATTCTATAATCAAAACGTAAATCCAATATCCTTTTATCTAATTCAGAAGTATTATAACCAATTACTAAATTCACCTTACCTATACTAAATTCACCTTGCCTTACGAAATTCACCTCGCCTTAGGAAATTCACCTCGCTTTACGAAATTCACCTCGCCTTACGAAATTCACCTCGCCTTACGAACCTCGCTTTACAAAATTCACCTCGCCTTACGAAATTCACCTCGCCTTACGAACTCGCTTTACGAAATTCACCTCGCTTTACGAAATTCACCTCGCTTTACGAAATTCACTCGCCTTACGAAATTCACCTCGCCTTACGAACCTCGCCTTACGAAATTCACCTCGCCTTACGAACCTCGCTTTACGAAATTCACCTCGCTTTACGAAATTCACCTCGCTTTACGAAATTACCTCGCCTTACGAAATTCACCTCGCCTTACGAACCTCGCTTTACAAAATTCACCTCGCCTTACGAAATTCACCTCGCCTTACGAACCTCGCTTTACGAAATTCACTCGCTTACGAAATTCACTCGCCTTACTAAATTCATCTTGCCTTACTAAATTCACCTTGCCTTACTAAATTCACCTTGCCTTACTAAATTCACCTTGCCTTACTAAATTCACCTCGCCTTACTAAATTCACCTTACCTGAGTAATAATTGGAAGTTTCAGATAGATTCCATTTCATTCGTAAATACATTTGAGGATATCTACAGTAATTCCATTTAATATGACTATTCCATAGTTAAGCGTAAACAAATGTTACGTTTTCGCATCAAAAAGTAATTTATCAATGTACATTGATTACTATTTACCAATAATTACGATTCATTTACCATTAATACTATTTACTACTTACTATTTTGAAGTATCTTTTTGATGTATTGTAATCGTTGACTGGTTTCATATTTACATCTTATAAACTGACGATCGATCTTTGTAATCCTACTTCAAGATGTACATAATTATTTCTCCATACAGAGTGGGGCGAGCCCATAGTCACCCACGGATGGATGATTAGCCGGTCTCTTCTCGCAGACTCGTTCATCCCCATTTCATTCTTCGTCAAAGAGCGATAATCTCAAAGGAGAAGTTCTCATTTTAAGTTAGATTTTTTCATATAGAAAATGCTCCTCGAGCTTCGTTGCGTCAAGATATCGGGTCTTTCCTGTTTCATTAACTGTTTCGATTTTTATGAAAACAACGTGATATGTACAGTTTTTCACGCTGATTTCAAAATTATAAACCATTTCATCGAGAAATACTTAGGTTAGGTTAAGTTAGGCTTATTAGCATTTGATGTTTTGTAGGACACTGTTTTTCTTTCGGTATTAAGTATATTCTTGTAAAAAATTTACTGCATTTTCTTCTGTCTCAGTCTTCCTATATAATTCTATAAAATTAAATTTGTCAGTCATTGGAAAGTAAAAAGATGTTGAACTATAGTCTATGCTTGCAGCGGAAGAATAAAATAGACGCGCAACGCCACCGTTTAAAAAATAGCCTAGCCTATGCTTGCGGCGGAAGAACAAAATAGATGCGCAACGCAAACCGTTTAAAAAATAGCCTAGCCTATGCTTGCAGTGATTACACCGTTCTAGTACTTTTGCAGTATTCTATAATTACTTTCATTTCGAAAAAAACTTATGTTTAGAATCATTGTATTATTTTAAAATTTCTATAGCCTACGCTCTTTCAAACATTGCTAGTTCTGCACATTATAACTTTTTGGTTAATATTTCTCGATGAAATGGTTTATAATTTTGAAATCAGCGTGAAAAACTCTACATATCACGTTGTTTTCATAAATCGGAAACAGTTAATGAAACAGGAAAGATCCAAGATATCTTTTAACCTCTTCCCAAATTAGGACATTACCTTCCCACGACTGCAATTCCTACTTCCGGATCACGGATTAGAATGGGAACTTCTCAGTCCGAGAAAATGGCTGTAATCAACCAGGGAACTTAAGTTCAAGGGTTGGTTGGTTTTTTGAATCCGCTTACATCTTTCAACTAGGGTATGGTTAATTAATAATTTTTAGGAAGTGATGAATGATG
Organism: Bathynomus jamesi; assembly: GCA_023014485.1. Classification (NCBI taxonomy): domain Eukaryota; kingdom Metazoa; phylum Arthropoda; class Malacostraca; order Isopoda; family Cirolanidae; genus Bathynomus; species Bathynomus jamesi. The sequence goes on from JAJOZX010001655.1 coordinate 758,380, forward strand.
AAATTTAATTAATCAATGATTAACTGATTAAAAATTATTAAAAATTAAATGTCTGAAAAGAGTAAGAAAGAGCTTTATTGTTTCTGTGCGTGAGATAAGACCGAAGAAAACATTTTGCTCAAACATTTAGTTGCTTTAGTTCAAGAAATTAGACATGGGCGGATTAGACAGTTTATACAAGGAAAAAGGTGCCAAATTCAAATGATACATTACAAAATTTTTAAGGTAAAATGCTGGTGAAATATGAGGAAAATTAATCACTTCCCATCATTTCTAATAATATTTTCTGATTAATTAATGATTAAATTCGAAACAATGATGAACTGATTAATCAGAACCCTGCCCTACTTTCAACCACTAAGGGTCAGTGAGATGGTTACTTTCTGTGTAATAATAGACCCATTTGGTCAACGGGATATTCTATCGATACTAAAAAAACTAACAACATAATACTTACCTAATCTAACTTATTCTAACACACAACACTTGCCGGTTAAATGTCAAGTCGCCGAGCTGACGTTGGTCCCAACTCTAATCCCTTTACGCTGAATTACCATTGTCAAAGGTTCGAAAAGTGGAGTTTCTTTAAAATAAACAAAGGCCATTGTTGATTTTATTCCGGCAAATTCTCACAACAGAAGAAAAAACACTACAGTAAATATTGTATATGGAAACGCATTAATGGAATAAGCTGTACGTTTTTTATATTTACAATATTATACTGTGAACAAACCTTTAGGATCACCTGAAGATCAGGACCCCAGCCTTCTTTAGTTAGCTTATAAGGCTAACCAATCGTCAAGGGCGTACAGTTGACCTAATATTTGCTCTGTTATTTGCCAGAAAATTTGTGCAGACATTTGCGTGTGTGTGTAGGGGCGGGGGGGAGGTCACCCATCCATCTTAATTAGTAACCAGAACTCAGCGTCGCTTAACCTTCCTGATCCAATGGGAAGCGGTTCAGCGACGACGTGGCCACGAGGTATCTTGATTCAGAATTTAAATTTTATTACGAAGCAGTTTCACTCGTGAACTGGAAAATTTACTTTCCGATCATCCTTCGAGTTCCCACTCTCTATTATACATTTTTCATTCGTAAATGTATGAAAAATATCTCTGTTCCTACTTAGGTGGCAAAATCTTTAATTTATACTATTCTATAATCAAAACGTAAATCCAATATCCTTTTATCTAATTCAGAAGTATTATAACCAATTACTAAATTCACCTTACCTTACTAAATTCACCTTGCCTTACGAAATTCACCTCGCCTTAGGAAATTCACCTCGCTTTACGAAATTCACCTCGCCTTACGAAATTCACCTCGCCTTACGAACCTCGCTTTACAAAATTCACCTCGCCTTACGAAATTCACCTCGCCTTACGAACCTCGCTTTACGAAATTCACCTCGCTTTACGAAATTCACCTCGCCTTACTAAATTCATCTTGCCTTACTAAATTCACCTTGCCTTACTAAATTCACCTTGCCTTACTAAATTCACCTTGCCTTACTAAATTCACCTCGCCTTACTAAATTCACCTTACCTGAGTAATAAATTGGAAGTTTCAGATAGATTCCATTTCATTCGTAAATACATTTGAGGATATCTACAGTAATTCCATTTAATATGACTATTCCATAGTTAAGCGTAAACAAATGTTACGTTTTCGCATCAAAAAGTATATTTATCAATGTACATTGATTACTATTTACCAATAATTACGATTCATTTACCATTAATTACTATTTACTACTTACTATTTTGAAGTATCTTTTTGATGTATTGTAATCGTTGACTGGTTTCATATTTACATCTTATAAAACTGACGATCGATCTTTGTAATCCTACTTCAAGATGTACATAATTATTTCTCCATACAGAGTGGGGCGAGCCCATAGTCACCCACGGATGGATGATTAGCCGGTCTCTTCTCGCAGACTCGTTCATCCCCATTTCATTCTTCGTCAAAGAGCGATAATCTCAAAGGAGAAGTTCTCATTTTAAGTTAGATTTTTCATATAGAAAATGCTCCTCGAGCTTCGTTGCGTCAAGATATCGGGTCTTTCCTGTTTCATTAACTGTTTCCGATTTTTATGAAAACAACGTGATATGTACAGTTTTTCACGCTGATTTCAAAATTATAAACCATTTCATCGAGAAATACTTAGGTTAGGTTAAGTTAGGCTTATTAGCATTTGATGTTTTGTAGGACACTGTTTTTCTTTCGGTATTAAGTTATATTCTTGTAAAAAATTTACTGCATTTTCTTCTGTCTCAGTCTCCTATATAATTCTATAAAATTAAATTTGTCAGTCATTGGAAAGTAAAAAGATGTTGAACTATAGTCTATGCTTGCAGCGGAAGAATAAATAGACGCGCAACGCCACCGTTTAAAAAAATAGCCTAGCCTATGCTTGCGGCGGAAGAACAAAATAGATGCGCAACGCAAACCGTTTAAAAAATAGCCTAGCCTATGCTTGCAGTGATTACACCGTTCTAGTACTTTTTGCAGTATTCTATAATTTACTTTCATTCGAAAAAACTTATGTTTAGAATCATTGTATTATTTTAAAATTTCTATAGCCTACGCTCTTTCAAAACATTTGCTAGTTTCTGCACATTATAACTTTTTGGTTATATATTTCTCGATGAAATGGTTTATAATTTGAAATCAGCGTGAAAAACTCTACATATCACGTTGTTTTCATAAATCGGAAACAGTTAATGAAACAGGAAAAGATCCAAGATATCTTTTAACCTCTTCCCAAATTAGGACATTACCTTCCACGACTGCAATTCCTACTTCCGGACACGGATTAGAATGGGAACTTCTCAGTCCGAGAAAATGGCTGTAATCAACCAGGGAACTTAAGTTCAAGGGTTGGTTGGTTTTTTGAATCCGCTTTACATCTTTCAACTAGGGTATGGTTAATTAATAATTTTTAGGAAGTGATGAATGATGAAATTTTAATTAATCAATGATTAACTGATTAAAAATTATTAAAAATTAAATGTCTGAAAAGAGTAAGAAAGAGCTTTATTGTTTCTGTTGCGTGAGATAAGACCGAAGAAAACATTTTGCTCAAACATTTAGTTTGCTTTAGTTCAAGAAATTAGACATGGGCGGATTAGACAGTTTATACAAGGAAAAAGGTGCCAAATTCAAATGATACATTACAAAATTTTTAAGGTAAAATGCTGGTGAAATTATGAGGAAAATTAATCACTTCCCATCATTTTCTAATAATATTTTCTGATTAATTAATGATTAAATTCGAAACAATGATGAACTGATTAATCAGAACCCTGCCCTACTTTCAACCACTAAGGGTCAGTGAGATGGTTACTTTCGTGTAATAATAGACCCATTGGTCAACGGGATATTCTATCGATACTAAAAAACTAACAACATAATACTTACCTAATCTAACTTATTCTAACACACAACACTTGCCGGTTAAATGTCAAGTCGCCGAGCTGACGTTGGTCCAACTCTAATCCCTTTACGCTGAATTACCATTGTCAAAGGTTCGAAAAGTGGAGTTTCTTTAAAATAAACAAAGGCCATTGTTGATTTTATTCCGGCAAATTCTCACAACAGAAGAAAAAACACTACAGTAAATATTGTATATGGAAACGCATTAATGGAATAAGCTGTACGTTTTTTATATTTACAATATTATACTGTGAACAAACCTTTAGGATCACCTGAAGATCAGGGACCCCAGCCTTCTTTAGTTAGCTTTATAAGGCTAACCAATCGTCAAGGGCGTACAGTTGACCTAATATTTGCTCTGTTATTTGCCAGAAAATTTGTGCAGACATTTGCGTGTGTGTGTAGGGGCGGGGGGGAGTCACCCATCCATCTTAATTAGTAACAGAACTCAGCGTCGCTTACCTTCCTGATCCAATGGGAAGCGGTTCAGCGACGACGTGGCCACGAGGTATCTTGATTCAGAATTTAAATTTTATTACGAAGCAGTTTCACTCGTGAACTGGAAAATTTACTTCCGATCATCCTTCGAGTTCCCACTCTCTATTATACATTTTTCATTCGTAAATGTATGAAAAATATCTCTGTTCCTACTTAGGTGGCAAAATCTTTAATTTATACTATTTATAATCAAAACGTAAATCCAATATCCTTTTATCTAATTCAGAAGTATTATAACCAATTACTAAATTCACCTTACCTTACTAAATTCACCTTGCCTTACGAAATTCACCTCGCCTTAGGAAATTCACCTCGCTTTACGAAATTCACCTCGCCTTACGAAATTCACCTCGCCTTACGAACCTCGCTTTACAAAATTCACCTCGCCTTACGAAATTCACCTCGCCTTACGAACCTCGCTTTACGAAATTCACCTGGCTTACGAAATTCACCTCGCTTTACGAAATTCACCTCGCCTTACGAAATTCACTCGCCTTACGAACTCGCCTTACGAAATTCACCTCGCCTTACGAACCTCGCTTTACGAAATTCACCTCGCTTTACGAAATTCACCTCGCTTTACGAAATCACCTCGCCTTACGAAATTCACCTCGCCTTACGAACCTCGCTTTACAAAATTCACCTCGCCTACGAAATCACCTCGCCTTACGAACCTCGCTTTACGAAATTCACCTCGCTTTACGAAATTCACCTCGCCTTACTAAATTCATCTTGCCTTACTAAATTCACCTTGCCTTACTAAATTCACCTTGCCTTACTAAATTCACCTTGCCTACTAAATTCACCTCGCCTTACTAAATTCACCTTACCTGAGTAATAAATAAATGGAAGTTTCAGATAGATTCCATTTCATTCGTAAATACATTGAGGATATCTACAGTAATTCCATTTAATATGACTATTCCATAGTTAAGCGTAAACAAATGTTACGTTTTCGCATCAAAAGTATATTTATCAATGTACATTGATTACTATTTACCAATAATTACGATTCATTTACCATTAATTACTATTTACTACTTACTATTTTGAAGTATCTTTTTGATGTATTGTAATCGTTGACTGGTTTCATATTTACATCTTATAAAGACGATCGATCTTTGTAATCCTACTTCAAGATGTACATAATTATTTCTCCATACAGAGTGGGGCGAGCCATAGTCACCCACGGATGGATGATTAGCCGGTCTCTTCTCGCAGACTCGTTCATCCCCATTTCATTCTTCGTCAAAGAGCGATAATCTCAAAGGAGAAGTTCTCATTTTAAGTTAGATTTTTTCATATAGAAAATGCTCCTCGAGCTTCGTTGCGTCAAGATATCGGGTCTTCCTGTTTCATTAACTGTTTCCGATTTTTATGAAAACAACGTGATATGTACAGTTTTTCACGCTGATTTCAAAATTATAAACATTCATCGAGAAATACTTAGGTTAGGTTAAGTTAGGCTTATTAGCATTTGATGTTTTGTAGGACACTGTTTTTTCTTTCGGTATTAAGTTATATTCTTGTAAAAAATTTACTGCATTTTCTTCTGTCTCAGTCTTCCTATATAATTCTCTAAAATTAAATTTGTCAGTCATTGGAAAGTAAAAAGATGTTGAACTATAGTCTATGCTTGCAGCGGAAGAATAAAATAGACGCGCAACGCCACCGTTAAAAAATAGCCTAGCCTATGCTTGCGGCGGAAGAACAAAATAGATGCGCAACGCAAACCGTTTAAAAAAAGCCTAGCCTATGCTTGCAGTGATTACACCGTTCTAGTACTTTTTGCAGTATTCTATAATTTACTTTCATTTCGAAAAAACTTATTAGAATCATTGTATTATTTTAAAATTTCTATAGCCTACGCTCTTTCAAACATTTGCTAGTTTCTGCACATTATAACTTTTTGGTTATATATTTCTCGATGAAAGGTTTATAATTTTGAAATCAGCGTGAAAAACTCTACATATCACGTTGTTTTCATAAATCGGAAACAGTTAATGAACAGGAAAGATCCAAGATATCTTTTAACCTCTTCCCAAATTAGGACATTACCTTCCCACGACTGCAATTCCTAGTCCGGATCACGGATTAGAATGGGAACTTCTCAGTCCGAGAAAATGGCTGTAATCAACCAGGGAACTTAAGTTCAAGGGTTGGTTGGTTTTTTGAATCCGCTTTACATCTTTCAACTAGGGTATGGTTAATTAATAATTTTTAGGAAGTGATGAATGATGAAATTTTAATTAATCAATGATTAACTGATTAAAAATTATTAAAAATTAAATGTCTGAAAAGAGTAAGAAAGAGCTTTATTGTTTCTGTTGCGTGAGATAAGACCGAAGAAAACTTTTGCTCAAACATTTAGTTTGCTTTAGTTCAAGAAATTAGACATGGGCGGATTAGACAGTTTATACAAGGAAAAAAGGTGCCAAATTCAAATGATACATTACAAAATTTTAAGGTAAAATGCTGGTGAAATTATGAGGAAAATTAATCACTTCCCATCATTTTAATAATATTTTCTGATTAATTAATGATTAAATTCGAAACAATGATGAACTGATTAATCAGAACCCTGCCCTACTTTCAACCACTAAGGTCAGTGAGATGGTTACTTTCTGTGTAATAATAGACCCATTTGGTCAACGGGATATTCTATCGATACTAAAAAACTAACAACTAATACTTACCTAATCTAACTTATTCTAACACACAACACTTGCCGGTTAATGTCAAGTCGCCGAGCTGACGTTGGTCCAACTCTAATCCCTTTACGCTGAATTACCATTGTCAAAGGTTCGAAAAGTGGAGTTTCTTTAAAAATAAACAAAGGCCATTGTTGATTTTATTCCGGCAAATTCTCACAACAGAAGAAAAAACACTACAGTAAATATTGTATATGGAAACGCATTAATGAATAAGCTGTACGTTTTTTATATTTACAATATTATACTGTGAACAAACCTTTAGGATCACCTGAAGATCAGGGACCCCAGCTTCTTTAGTTAGCTTTATAAGGCTAACCAATCGTCAGGCGTACAGTTGACTAATATTTGCTCTGTTATTTGCCAGAAAATTTGTGCAGACATTTGCGTGTGTGTGTAGGGGCGGGGGGGAGGTCACCCATCCATCTTAATTAGTAACCAGAACTCAGCGTCGCTTAACCTTCCTGATCCAATGGGAAGCGGTTCAGCGACGACGTGGCCACGAGGTATCTTGATTCAGAATTTAAATTTATTACGAAGCAGTTTCACTCGTGAACTGGAAAATTTACTTTCCGATCATCCTTCGAGTTCCCACTCTCTATTATACATTTTTCATTCGTAAAATGTATGAAAAATATCTCTCTGTTCCTACTAGGTGGCAAAATCTTTAATTTATACTATTCTATAATCAAAACGTAAATCCAATATCCTTTTATCTAATTCAGAAGTATTATAACCAATTACTAAATTCACCTTACCTTACTAAATTCACCTTGCCTTACGAAATCACCTCGCCTTAGGAAATTCACCTCGCTTTACGAAATTCACCTCGCCTTACGAAATTCACCTCGCCTTACGAACCTCGCTTTAACAAAATTCACCTCGCCTTACGAAATTCACCTCGCCTTACGAACCTCGCTTACGAAATTCACTCGCTTTACGAAATTCACCTCGCTTTACGAAATTCACCTCGCCTTACGAAATTCACCTCGCCTTACGAACCTCGCCTTACGAAATTCACCTGCCTTACGAACCTCGCTTTACGAAATTCACCTCGCTTTACGAAATTCACCTCGCTTACGAAATTCACCTCGTTACGAAATTCACCTCGCCTTACGAACCTCGCTTTACAAAATTCACCTCGCCTTACGAAATTCACTCGCCTTACGAACTCGCTTTACGAAATTCACCTCGCTTTACGAAATTCACCTCGCTTACTAAATTCATCTTGCCTTACTAAATTCACCTTGCCTTACTAAATTCACCTTGCCTTACTAATTCACCTTGCCTTACTAAATTCACCTCGCCTTACTAAATTCACCTTACCTGAGTAATAAATTGGAAGTTTCAGATAGATTCCATTTCATTCGTAAATACATTTGAGGATATCTACAGTAATTCCATTTAATATGACTATTCCATAGTTAAGCGTAAACAAATGTTACGTTTTCGCATCAAAAAGTATATTTATCAATGTACATTGATTACTATTTACAATAATTACGATTCATTTACCATTAATTACTATTTACTACTTACTATTTTGAAGTATCTTTTTGATGTATTGTAATCGTTGACTGGTTTCATATTTACATCTTATAAACTGACGATCGATCTTTGTAATCCTACTTCAAGATGTACATAATATTTCTCCATACAGAGTGGGGCGAGCCCATAGTCACCCACGGATGGATGATTAGCCGGTCTCTTCTCGCAGACTCGTTCATCCCCATTTCATTCTTCGTCAAAGAGCGATAATCTCAAAGGAGAAGTTCTCATTTAAGTTAGATTTTTTCATATAGAAAATGCTCCTCGAGCTTCGTTGCGTCAAGATAGGGTCTTTCCTGTTTCATTAACTGTTTCCGATTTTTATGAAAACAACGTGATATGTACAGTTTTTCACGCTGATTTCAAAATTATAAACCATTTCATCGAGAAATACTTAGGTTAGGTTAAGTAGGCTTATTAGCATTTGATGTTTTGTAGGACACTGTTTTCTTTCGGTATTAAGTTATATTTGTAAAAAATTTACTGCATTTTCTTCTGTCTCAGTCTTCCTATATAATTCTATAAAATTAAATTTGTCAGTCATTGGAAAGTAAAAAGATGTTGAACTATAGTCTGCTTGCAGCGGAAGAATAAAATAGACGCGCAACGCCACGTTTAAAAAATAGCCTAGCCTATGCTTGCGGCGGAAGAACAAAATAGATGCGCACGCAAAAAACCGTTTAAAATAGCCTAGCCTATGCTTGCAGTGATTACACCGTTCTAGTACTTTTTGCAGTATTCTATAATTTACTTTCATTCGAAAAAACTTATGTTTAGAATCATTGTATTATTTTAAAATTTCTATAGCCTACGCTCTTTCAAACATTTGCTAGTTCTGCACATTATAACTTTTTGGTTATATATTTCTCGATGAAATGGTTTATAATTTTGAAATCAGCGTGAAAAACTTACATATCACGTTGTTTTCATAAATCGGAAACAGTTAATGAAACAGAAAGATCCAAGATATCTTTTAACCTCTTCCCAAATTAGGACATTACCTTCCCACGACTGCAATTCCTACTTCCGGATCACGGATTAGAATGGGAACTTCTCAGTCCGAGAAAAATGGCTGTAATCAACCAGGGAACTTAAGTTCCAAGGGTTGGTTGGTTTTTTTGAATCCGCTTTACATCTTTCAACTAGGGTATGGTTAATTAATAATTTTTAGGAAGTGATGAATGATGAAAATTTTAATTAATCAATGATTAACTGATTAAAAATTATTAAAAATTATGTCTGAAAGAGTAAGAAAGAGCTTTATTGTTTCTGTTGCGTGAGGATAGACCGAAGAAAACATTTTGCTCAAACATTTAGTTTGCTTTAGTTCAAGAGAATTAGACAGGGCGGATTAGACAGTTTATACAAGGAAAAAGGTGCCAAATTCAAATGAACATTACAAAATTTTTAAGGTAAAATGCTGGTGAAATTATGAGGAAAATAATCACTTCCATCATTTCTAATAATATTTTCTGATTAATTAATGATTAAATTCGAAACAATGATGAACTGATTAATCAGAACCCTGCCCTACTTTCAACCACTAAGGGTCAGTGAGATGGTTACTTTCTGTGTAATAATAGACCCATTGGTCAAACGGGATATTCTATCGATACTAAAAAAACTAACAACATAATACTTACCTAATCTAACTATTCTAACACACAACACTTGCCGGTTAAATGTCAAGTCGCCGAGCTGACGTTGGTCCAACTCTAATCCTTTACGCTGAATTAACATTGTCAAAGGTTCGAAAAGTGGAGTTTCTTTAAAATAAACAAAGGCCATTGTTGATTTTATTCCGGCAAATTCTCACAACAGAAGAAAAAACACTACAGTAAATATTGTATAGGAAACGCATTAATGGAATAAGCTGTACGTTTTTTATATTTACATATTATACTGTGAACAAACCTTTAGGATCACCTGAAGATCAGGGACCCCAGCCTTCTTTAGTTAGCTTTATAAGGCTAACCAATCGTCAAGGGCGTACAGTTGACCTAATATTTGCTCTGTTATTTGCCAGAAAATTGTGCAGACATTTGCGTGTGTGTGTAGGGGCGGGGGGGAGGTCACCCATCATCTTAATTAGTAACCAGAACTCAGCGTCGCTTAACCTTCCTGATCCAATGGGAAGCGGTTCAGCGACGACGTGGCCACGAGGTATTGATTCAGAATTTAAATTTTATTACGAAGCAGTTTCACTCGTGAACTGGAAAATTTACTTTCCGATCATCCTTCGAGTTCCCACTCTCTATTAACATTTTTCATTCGTAAATGTATGAAAAATATCTCTCTGTTCCTACTTAGGTGGCAAAATCTTTAATTTATACTATTCTATAATCAAAACGTAAATCCAATATCCTTTTATCTAATTCAGAAGTATTATAACCAATTACTAAATTCACCTTACCTTACTAAATTCACCTTGCCTTACGAAATTCACCTCGCCTTAGGAAATTCCTCGCTTTACGAAATTCACCTCGCCTTACGAAATTCACCTCGCCTTTACGAACCTTCGCTTTACAAAATTCACCTCGCCTTACGAAATTCACCTCGCCTTACGAACCTCGCTTTACGAAATTCACCTGGCTTTACGAAATTCACCTCGCTTTACGAAATTCACCTCGCCTTACGAAATTCACCTCGCCTTACGAACCTCGCCTTACGAAAATTCACCTCGCCTTACGAACCTCGCTTTACGAAATTCACCTCGCTTTACGAAATTCACCTCGCTTACGAAATTCACCTCGCCTTACGAAATCACCTCGCCTTACGAACCTCGCTTTACAAAATTCACCTCGCCTTACGAAATTCCCTCGCCTTACGAACCTCGCTTTACGAAATTCACCTCGCTTTACGAAATTCACCTCGCCTTACTAAATTCATCTTGCCTTACTAAATTCACCTTGCCTTACTAAATTCACCTTGCCTTACTAAATTCACCTGCCTTACTAAATTCACCTCGCCTTACTAAATTCACCTTACCTGAGTAATAAATTGGAAGTTTCAGATAGATTCCATTTCATTCGTAAATACATTTGAGGATATCTACAGTAATTCCATTTAATATGACTATTCCATAGTTAAGCGTAAACAAATGTTACGTTTTCGCATCAAAAAGTATATTTATCAATGTACTTGATTACTATTACCAATAATTACGATTCATTTTACCATTAATTACTATTTACTACTTACTATTTGAAGTATCTTTTTGATGTATTGTAATCGTTGACTGGTTCATATTTACATCTTATAAACTGACGATCGATCTTTGTAATCCTACTTCAAGATGTACATAATTATTTCTCCATACAGAGTGGGGCGAGCCCATAGTCACCACGGATGGATGATTAGCCGGTCTCTTCTCGCAGACTCGTTCATCCCCATTTCATTCTTCGTCAAAGAGCGATAATCTCAAAGGAGAAGTTCTCATTTTAAGTTAGATTTTTTCATATAGAAAATGCTCCTCGAGCTTCGTTGCGTCAAGATATCGGGTATCCTTTCATTAACTGTTTCCGATTTTTATGAAAAAACAACGTGATATGTACAGTTTTTCACGCTGATTTCAAAATTATAAACCATTTCATCGAGAAATACTTAGGTTAGGTTAAGTTAGGCTTATTAGCATTGATGTTTGTAGGACACTGTTTTTCTTCGGTATTAAGTTATATTCTTGTAAAAAATTTACTGCATTTTCTTCTGTCTCAGTCTTCCTATATAATTCTATAAAATAAATTTGTCAGTCATTGGAAAGTAAAAAGATGTTGAACATAGTCTATGCTTGCAGCGGAAGAATAAAATAGACGCGCAACGCACCGTTTAAAAAATAGCCTAGCCTATGCTTGCGGCGGAAGAAAAAATAGATGCGCAACGCAAACCGTTTAAAAAATAGCCTAGCCTATGCTTGCAGTGATTACACCGTTCTAGTACTTTTTGCAGTATTCTATAATTTACTTTCATTTCGAAAAAAAACTTATTTAGAATCATTGTATTATTTTAAAATTTCTATAGCCTACGCTCTTTCAAACATTTGCTAGTTCTGCACATTATAACTTTTTGGTTATATATTTCTCGATGAAATGGTTTATAATTTTGAAATCAGCGTGAAAAACTCTACATATCACGTTGTTTCAAAATCGGAAACAGTTAATGAAACAGGAAAGATCCAAGATATCTTTTAACCTCTTCCCAAATTAGGACATTACCTTCCCACGACTGCAATTCCTACTTCCGGATCACGGATTAGAATGGGAACTTCTCAGTCCGAGAAAATGGCTGTAATCAACCAGGGAACTTAAGTTCAAGGGTTGGTTGGTTTTTTGAATCCGCTTTACATCTTTCAACTAGGTATGGTTAATTAATAATTTTTAGGAAGTGATGAATGATGAAATTTTAATAATCAATGATTAACTGATTAAAAATTATTAAAAATTGAAATACTCTGAAAAGATAAGAAAGAGCGTATTGTTTTGTTGCGTGAGATAAGACCGAAGAAAACATTTTGCTCAAACATTTAGTTTGCTTTAGTTCAAGAAATTAGACATGGGCGGATTAGACAGTTTACATGCAAAAAGGTGCCAAATTCAAATGATACATTACAACATTTTTAAGGTAAAATGCTGTGAAATTATGAGGAAAATTAAGCATTTCCCATTTTCTAAAATTTTCTGATTAATTAATGATTAAATTCAAAACAATGATTAACTGATTAATCAGAAACCCTGCCCTACTTTCAACCACTAAGGGTCAGTGAGATGGTTACTTTCTGTGTAATAATAATAGACCCATTTGGTCAAACGGGATATTCTATCGATACTAAAAAAACTAAACATAATACTTACCTAATCTAACTTATTCTAACACACAACACTTGCCGGTTAAATGTCAAGTCGCCGAGCTGACGTTGGTCCAATCTAATCCCTTTACGCTGAATTACATTGTCAAAGGTTCGAAACGTGGAGTTCTTTGAAATAAACAAAGGCCATGTTGATTTTATTCCGGCAAATTCTCACAACAGAAGAAAAAACACTACAGTAAATATTGTATATGGAAACGCATTAATGGAATAAGCTGTACGTTTTTATATTTACAATATTATACTGTGAACAAACCTTTGGATCACCTGAAGATCAGGACCCCAGCCTTCTTTAGTTAGCTTTATAAGGCTAACCAATCGTCAAGGGCGTACAGTTGACCTAATATTTGCTCTGTTATTTGCCAGAAAATTTGTGCAGAGACATTTGCGTGTGTGTGTAGGGGCGGGGGGGAGGTCACCCATCCATCTTAATTAGTAACCAGAACTCAGCGTCGCTTAACCTGATCCAATGGGAAGCGGTTCAGCGACGACGTGGCCACGAGGTATCTTGATTCAGAATTTAAATTTTATTACGAAGCAGTTTCACTCGTGAACTGGAAAATTTACTTTCCGATCATCCTTCGAGTTCCCACTCTCTATTATACATTTTTCATTCGTAAATGTATGAAAAATATCTCTCTGTTCCTACTTAGGTGGCAAAATCTTTAATTTATACTATTCTATAATCAAAACGTAAATCCAATATCCTTTTATCTAATTCAGAAGTATTATAACCAATTACTAAATTCACCTTACCTTACTAAATTCACCTTGCCTTACGAAATTCACCTCGCCTTAGGAAATTCACCTCGCTTTACGAAATTCACCTCGCCTTACGAAATTCACCTCGCCTTACGAACCTCGCTTTACAAAATTCACCTCGCCTTACGAAATTCACCTCGCCTTACGAACCTCGCTTTACGAAATTCACCTCGCTTTACGAAATTCACCTCGCTTTACGAAATTCACCTCGCCTTACGAAATTCACCTCGCCTTACGAACCTCGCCTTACGAAATTCACCTCGCCTTACGAACCTCGCTTTACGAAATTCACCTCGCTTTACGAAATTCACCTCGCTTTACGAAATTCACCTCGCCTTACGAAATTCACCTCGCCTTACGAACCTCGCTTTACAAAATTCACCTCGCCTTACGAAATTCACTCGCCTTACGAACCTCGCTTTACGAAATTCACCTCGCTTTACGAAATTCACCTCGCCTTACTAAATTCATCTTGCCTTACTAAATTCACCTTGCCTTACTAAATTCACCTTGCCTTACTAAATTCACCTTGCCTTACTAAATTCACCTCGCCTTACTAAATTCACCTTACCTGAGTAATAAATTGGAAGTTTCAGATAGATTCCATTTCATTCGTAAATACATTTGAGGATATCTACAGTAATTCCATTTAATATGACTATTCCATAGTTAAGCGTAAACAAATGTTACGTTTTCGCATCAAAAAGTATATTTATCAATGTACATTGATTACTATTTACCAATAATTACGATTCATTTACCATTAATTACTATTTACTACTTACTATTTTGAAGTATCTTTTTGATGTATTGTAATCGTTGACTGGTTTCATATTTACATCTTATAAACTGACGATCGATCTTTGTAATCCTACTTCAAGATGTACATAATTATTTCTCCATACAGAGGGGGCGAGCCCATAGTCACCCACGGATGGATGATTAGCCGGTCTCTTCTCGCAGACTCGTTCATCCCCATTTCATTCTTCGTCAAAGAGCGATAATCTCAAAGGAGAAGTTCTCATTTTAAGTTAGATTTTTCATATAGAAAATGCTCCTCGAGCTTCGTTGCGTCAAGATATCGGGTCTTTCCTGTTTCATTAACTGTTTCCGATTTTTATGAAAACAACGTGATATGTACAGTTTTTCACGCTGATTTCAAAATTATAAACCATTTCATCGAGAAATACTTAGGTTAGGTTAAGTTAGGCTTATTAGCATTGATGTTTTGTAGGACACTGTTTTTCTTTCGGTATTAAGTTATATTCTTGTAAAAAATTTACTGCATTTTTTCTGTCTCAGTCCTATATAATTCTATAAAATTAAATTTGTCAGTCATTGGAAAGTAAAAAGATGTTGAACTATAGTCTATGCTTGCAGCGGAAGAATAAAATAGACGCGCAACGCCACCGTTTAAAAAATAGCCTAGCCTATGCTTGCGGCGGAAGAACAAAATAGATGCGCAACGCAAACCGTTTAAAAAATAGCCTAGCCTATGCTTGCAGTGATTACACCGTTCTAGTACTTTTTGCAGTATTCTATAATTACTTTCATTTCGAAAAAACTTATGTTAGAATCATTGTATTATTTTAAAATTTCTATAGCCTACGCTCTTTCAAACATTTGCTAGTTTCTGCACATTATAACTTTTTGGTTATATATTTCTCGATGAAATGGTTTATAATTTTGAAATCAGCGTGAAAAACTCTACATATCACGTTGTTTTCATAAATCGGAAACAGTTAATGAAACAGGAAAGATCCAAGATATCTTTTAACCTCTTCCCAAATTAGGACATTACCTTCCCACGACTGCAATTCCTACTTCCGGATCACGGATTAGAATGGGAACTTCTCAGTCCGAGAAAATGGCTGTAATCAACCAGGGAACTTAAGTTCAAGGGTTGGTTGGTTTTTGAATCCGCTTTACATCTTTCAACTAGGGTATGGTTAATTAATAATTTTTAGGAAGTGATGAATGATGAAATTTTATTAATCAATGATTAACTGATTAAAAATTATTAAAAATAAACGTCTGAAAAGAGTAAGAAAGAGCTTTATTGTTTCTGTTGCGTGAGAGAAGACCGAAGAAAACATTTTGCTCAAACATTTAGTTTGCTTTAGTTCAAGAAATTAGACATGGGCGGATTAGACAGTTTATACAAGCAAAAAGGTGCCAAATTCAAATGATACATTACAAAATTTTTAAGGTAAAATGCTGGTGAAATTATGAGGAAAATTAATCATTTCCCATCATTTTCTAAAATATTTTCTGATTAATTAATGTTAAATTAAACAATGATTAACTGATTAATCAGAACCCTGCCCTACTTTCAACCACTAAGGGTCAGTGAGATGGTTACTTTCTGTGTAATAATAATAGACCCATTTGGTCAACGGGATATTCTATCGATACTAAAAACTAACAACATAATACTTACCTAATCTAACTTATTCTAACACACAACACTTGCCGGTTAAATGTCAAGTCGCCGAGCTGACGTTGGTCCAACTCTAATCCCTTTACGCTGAATTACCATTGTCTAAGGTTCGAAAAGTGGAGTTTCTTTAAAATAAACAAAGGCCATTGTTGATTTTATTCCGGCAAATTCTCACAACAGAAGAAAAACACTACAGTAAATATTGTATATGGAAACGCATTAATGGAATAAGCTGTACGTTTTTTATATTTACAATATTATACTGTGAACAAACCTTTAGGATCACCTGAAGATCAGGGACCCCAGCCTTCTTTAGTTAGCTTTATAAGGCTAACCAATCGTCAAGGGCGTACAGTTGACCTAAATTTGCTCTGTTATTGCCAGAAAATTGTGCAGAGACATTTGCGTGTGTGTGTAGGGGCGGGGGGGAGGTCACCCATCCATCTTAATTAGTAACCAGAACTCAGCGTCGCTTAACCTCCTGATCCAATGGGAAGCGGTTCAGCGACGACGTGGCCACGAGGTATGATTCAGAATTTAAATTTTATTACGAAGCAGTTCACTCGTGAACTGGGAAAATTACTTTCCGATCATCCTTCGAGTTCCCACTCTCTATTATATTTTTCATTCGTAAATGTATGAAAAATATCTCTCTGTTCCTACTTAGGTGGCAAAATCTTTAATTTATACTATTCTATAATCAAAACGTAAATCCAATATCCTTTTATCTAATTCAGAAGTATTATAACCAATTACTAAATTCACCTTACCTACTAAATTCACCTTGCCTTAACGAAATTCACCATCGCCTTAGGAAATTCACCTCGCTTTACGAAATTCACCTCGCCTTACGAAATTCACCTCGCCTTACGAACCTCGCTTTACAAAATTCACCTCGCCTTACGAAATCACTCGCCTTACGAACCTCGCTTTACGAATTCACCTAGCTTTACGAAATTCACCTCGCTTTACGAAATTCACTCGCCTTACGAAATTCACCTCGCCTACGAACCTCGCCTTACGAAATTCACCTCGCCTTACGAACCTCGCTTTACGAAATTCACCTCGCTTACGAAATTCACCTCGCTTTACGAAATTCACCTCGCCTTACGAATTCACCTCGCCTACGAACCTCGCTTTACAAAATTCACCTCGCCTACGAAATTCACCTCGCCTTACGAACCTCGCTTTACGAAATTCAC
Organism: Bathynomus jamesi; assembly: GCA_023014485.1. Taxonomy (NCBI): domain Eukaryota; kingdom Metazoa; phylum Arthropoda; class Malacostraca; order Isopoda; family Cirolanidae; genus Bathynomus; species Bathynomus jamesi. Next base: position 775,841 of record JAJOZX010001655.1, read on the forward strand.
CTCGCTTTACGAAATCACCTCGCCTTACTAAATTCATCTTGCCTTACTAAATTCACCTTGCCTACTAAATTCACCTGTACTAAATTCACCTTGCCTTACTAAATTCACCTCGCCTTACTAAATTCACCTTACCTGAGTAATAAATTGGAAGTTTCAGATAGATTCCATTCATTCGTAAATACATTTGAGGATATCTACAGTAATTCCATTAATATGACTATTCCATAGTTAAGCGTAAACAAATGTTACGTTTTCGCATCAAAAAGTATATTTATCAATGTACATTGATTACTATTTACCAATAATTACGATTCATTTACCATTAATTACTATTTACTACTTACTATTTTGAAGTATCTTTTTGATGTATTGTAATCGTTGACTGGTTTCATATTTACATCTTATAAACTGACGATCGATCTTTGTAATCCTACTTCAAGATGTACATAATTATTTCTCCATACAGAGTGGGGCGAGCCCATAGTCACCCACGGATGGATGATTAGCCGGTCTCTTCTCGCAGACTCGTTCATCCCCATTTCATTCTTCGTCAAAGAGCGATAATCTCAAAGGAGAAGTTCTCATTTTAAGTTAGATTTTTCATATAGAAAAATGCTCCTCGAGCTTCGTTGCGTCAAGATATCGGGTCTTTCCTGTTTCATTAACTGTTTCCGATTTTTATGAAAACAACGTGATATGTAGTTTTTCACGCTGATTTCAAAATTATAAACCATTTCATCGAGAAATACTTAGGTTAGGTTAAGTTTAGGCTTATTAGCATTTGATGTTTTGTAGGACACTGTTTTTCTTTCGGTATTAAGTTATATTCTTGTAAAAAATTTACTGCATTTACTTCTGTCTCAGTCTTCCTATATAATTCTATAATTAAAATTTGTCAGTCATTGGAAAGTAAAAAGATGTTGAACTATAGTCTATGCTTGCAGCGGAAGAATAAAATAGACGCGCAACGCCCGTTTAAAAAATAGCCTAGCCTATGCTTGCGGCGGAAGAACAAAATAGATGCGCAACGCAAACCGTTTAAAAAATAGCCTAGCCTATGCTTGCAGTGATTACACCGTTCTAGTACTTTTTGCAGTATTCTATAATTTACTTTCATTTCGAAAAAACTTATGTTTAGAATCATTGTATTATTTTAAAATTTCTATAGCCTACGCTCTTTCAACATTTGCTAGTTTCTGCACATTATAAACTTTTTGGTTATATATTTCTCGATGAAATGGTTTATAATTTTGAAATCAGCGTGAAAAAACTCTACATATCACGTTGTTTTCATAAATCGGAAACAGTTAATGAACAGGAAAGATCCAAGATATCTTTTAACCTCTTCCCAAATTAGGACATTACCTTCCCACGACTGCAATTCCTACTTCCGGATCACGGATTAGAATGGGAACTTCTCAGTCCGAGAAAATGGCTGTAATCAACCAGGGAACTTAAGTTCAAGGGTTGGTTGGTTTTTTGAATCCGCTTTACATCTTTCAACTAGGGTATGGTTAATTAATAATTTTTAGGAAGTGATGAATGATGAAATTTTAATTAATCAATGATTAACTGATTAAAAATTATTAAAAAAATGTCTGAAAAGAGTAAGAAAGAGCTTTATTGTTTCTGTTGCGTGAGATAAGACCGAAGAAAACATTTTGCTCAAACATTTAGTTTGCTTTAGTTCAAGAAATTAGACATGGGCGGATTAGACAGTTTATACAAGGAAAAAGGTGCCAAATTCAAATGATACATTACAAAATTTTTAAGGTAAAATGCTGGTGAACATTATGAGGAAAATTAATCACTTCCCATCATTTTCTAATAATATTTTCTGATTAATTAATGATTAAATTCGAAACAATGATGAACTGATTAATCAGAACCCTGCCCTACTTTCAACCACTAAGGGTCAGTGAGATGGTTACTTTCTGTGTAATAATAGACCATTTGGTCAACGGGATATTCTATCGATACTAAAAAACTAACAACATAATACTTACCTAATCTAACTTATTCTAACACACAACACTTGCCGGTTAAATGTCAAGTCGCCGAGCTGACGTTGGTCCAACTCTAATCCCTTTACGCTGAATTACCATTGTCAAAGGTTCGAAAAGTGGAGTTTCTTTAAAATAAACAAAGGCCATTGTTGATTTTATTCCGGCAAATTCTCACAACAGAAGAAAAACACTACAGTAAATATTGTATATGGAACGCATTAATGGAATAAGCTGTACGTTTTTTATATTTACAATATTATACTGTGAACAAACCTTTAGGATCACCTGAAGATCAGGGACCCCAGCCTTCTTTAGTTAGCTTTATAAGGCTAACCAATCGTCAAGGGCGTACAGTTGACCTAATATTTTGCTCTGTTATTTGCCAGAAAATTTGTGCAGACATTTGCGTGTGTGTGTAGGGCGGGGGGGAGGTCACCCATCCATCTTAATTAGTAACCAGAACTCAGCGTCGCTTAACCTTCCTGATCCAATGGAAGCGGTTCAGCGACGACGTGGCCACGAGGAATCTTGATTCAGAATTTAAATTTTATTACGAAGCAGTTTCACTCGTGAACTGGAAATTTACTTTCCGATCATCCTTCGAGTTCCCACTCTCTATTATACATTTTTCATTCGTAAATGTATGAAAAATATCTCTCTGTTCCTACTTAGGTGGCAAAATCTTTAATTTATACTATTCTATAATCAAAACGTAAATCCAATATCCTTTATCTATTCAGAAGTATTAAACCAATTACTAAATTCACCTTACCTTACTAATTCACCTTGCTTACGAAATTCACCTCGCCTTAGGAAATTCACCTCGCTTTACGAAATTCACCTCGCCTTACGAATTCACCTCGCCTTACGAACCTCGCTTTACAAAATTCACCTCGCCTTACGAAATTCACCTCGCCTTACGAACCTCGCTTACGAAATTCACCTCGCTTTACGAAATTCACCTCGCTTTACGAAATTCACCTCGCCTTACGAAATTCACCTCGCCTTACGAACCTCGCCTTACGAAATTCACCTCGCCTTACGAACCTCGCTTTACGAAATTCACCTCGCTTTACGAAATTCACCTCGCTTTACGAAATTCACCTCGCCTTACGAAATTCACCTCGCCTTACGAACCTCGCTTTACAAAATTCACCTCGCCTTACGAAATTCACCTCGCCTTACGAACCTCGCTTTACGAAATTCACCTCGCTTTACGAAATTCACCTCGCCTTACTAAATTCATCTTGCCTTACTAAATTCACCTTGCCTTACTAAATTCACCTTGCCTTACTAAATTCACCTCGCCTTACTAAATTCACCTTACCTGAGTAATAAATTGGAAGTTTCAGATAGATTCCATTTCATTCGTAAATACATTTGAGGATACTACAGTAATTCCATTTAATATGACTATTCCATAGTTAAGCGTAAACAAATGTTACGTTTTCGCATCAAAAAGTATATTATCAATGTACATTGATTACTATTTACCAATAATTACGATCATTTACCATTAATTACTATTTACTACTTACTATTTTGAAGTATCTTTTTGATGTATTGTAATCGTTGACTGGTTTCATATTTACATTTATAAACTGACGATCGATCTTTGTAATCCTACTTCAAGATGTACATAATTATTTCTCCATACAGAGTGGGGCGAGCCCATAGTCACCCACGGATGGATGATTAGCCGGTCTCTTCTCGCAGACTCGTTCATCCATTTCATTCTTCGTCAAAGAGCGATAATCTCAAAGGAGAAGTTCTCATTTTAAGTTAGATTTTTCATATAGAAAATGCTCCTCGAGCTTCGTTGCGTCAAGATATCGGGTCTTTCCTGTTTCATTAACTGTTTCCGATTTTTATGAAAAACAACTGATATGTACAGTTTTTTCACGCTGATTTCAAAATTATAAACCATTTCATCGAGAAATACTTAGGTTAGGTTAAGTTAGGCTTATTAGCATTTGATGTTTTGTAGGACACTGTTTTTCTTTCGGTATTAAGTTATATTCTTGTAAAAAATTTACTGCATTTTCTTCTGTCTCAGTCTTCCTATATAATTCTATAAAATTAAATTTGTCAGTCATTGGAAAGTAAAAAGATGTTGAACTATAGTCTATGCTTGCAGCGGAAGAATAAAATAGACGCGCAACGCCACCGTTTAAAAAATAGCCTAGCCTATGCTTGCGGCGGAAGAACAAAATAGATGCGCAACGCCACCGTTTAAAAAATAGCCTAGCCTATGCTTGCAGTGATTACACCGTTCTGTACTTTTTGGAGTATTCTATAATTTACTTTCATTTCGAAAAAACTTATTTTTAGAATCATTGTATTATTTTAAAATTTCTATAGCCTACGCTCTTTCAAACATTTGCTAGTTTCTGCACATTATAACTTTTTGGTTATATATTTCTCGATGAAATGGTTTATAATTTTGAAATCAGCGTGAAAAACTCTACATATCACGTTGTTTTCATAAATCGGAAACAGTTAATGAAACAGGAAAGATCCAAGATATCTTTTAACCTCTTCCCAAATTAGGACATTACCTTCCCACGACTGCAATTCCTACTTCCGGATCACGGATTAGAATGGGAACTTCTCAGTCCGAGAAAATGGCTGTAATCAACCAGGGAACTTAAGTTCAAGGGTTGGTTGGTTTTTTGAATCCGCTTTACATCTTTCAACTAGGGTATGGTTAATTAATAATTTTTAGGAAGTGATGAATGATGAAATTTTAATTAATCAATGATTAACTGATTAAAAATTATTAAAAATGAAATACGTCTGAAAAGAGTAAGAAAGAGCTTTATTGTTTTTGTTGCGTGAGAGAAGACCGAAGAAAACATTTTGCTCAAACATTTAGTTTGCTTTAGTTCAAGAAATTAGACATGGGCGGATTAGACAGTTTATACATGCAAAAAGGTGCCAAATTCAAATGATACATTACAACATTTTTAAGGTAAAATGCTAGTGAAATTATGAGGAAAATTAAGCATTTCCCATCATTTTCTGAAAATATTTTTTCTGATTAATTAATGATTAAATTCGAAACTGATTAACTGATTAATCAGAACCCTGCCCTACTTTCAACCACTAAGGGTCAGTGAGATGGTTACTTTCTGTGTAATAATTAATAGACCCATTTGGTCAACGGGATATTCTATCGATACTAAAAAACTAACAACATAATACTTACCTAATCTAACTTATTCTAACACACAACACTTGCCGGTTAAATGTCAAGTCGCCGAGCTGACGTTGGTCCAACTCTAATCCCTTTACGCTGAATTACCATTGTCTAAGGTTCGAAACGTGGAGTTTCTTTGAAATAAACAAAGGCCATTGTTGATTTTATTCCGGCAAATTCTCACAACAGAAGAAAAACACTACAGTAAATATTGTATATGGAAACGCATTAATGGAATAAGCTGTACGTTTTTTATATTTACAATATTATACTGTGAACAAACCTTTAGGATCACCTGAAGATCAGGGACCCCAGCCTTCTTTAGTTAGCTTTATAAGGCTAACCAATCGTCAAGGGCGTACAGTTGACCTAACGATTGGTTAGGTTAGATCGTGATATTTTCGTTAGTTAGCCTTATTAGGCTAACTAAAGAAGGCTGGGGGCCCTGATCTTCAGGTAATCCAACCTTATTATAAATGTAAGTAGATTATATACATATGTTTAATTTAATGAATGTTATATAAACATACTACTTCATGGTAAGTCACTAAGTTACGGAAGAAAGTTTGCGAACAGTTTTATTTTCATAATTTAGTAATTGGCAACTGTTTTTATATCTATTACGTCATAATTTATATTGATATTTCGATCTGTAGGTGAGTTAATCACTGTTTACGACAATATATATGTTTTCTATGTATAACCATACCAGGAGGCATAAATAAACCCTAAACCGACTGGATGACTTCTATAAATTAGGACGAGGAATGACGTTTATGACATCATAAACAGTTGCTTAATAAAAAATTTCACAAACTTTTTCATGAATTCGTAGCTATTTGTCATCCGACATCTTCATACATCTAGCAGTCATCTGTTGTTATAAAATCGTCCTCTAATTAATAAGTTACACAAATGGTTCTCTCTATTTTAAAATTACATTACTATAAATTTTTAAAGGAGAAGAGTTGAATACTATTTAAATGCTTCTCTGTTACACTGTGTAAATGTTTTATTTTTACAGCAAATGAGTACGAGTGAATATTTTACAATTTTACATATTTTTTTTAATGTTGGTAAATTTGGTTTATTGATTGAAGCGATTTACTTCAACCAACATATTATGATTCTGTTACAATGAACATTTTGTAAAAAAATTATTTAAATTTAATTCTATTTGTCAGACATAGTTACTTCATATTCATTTGGGATGTACTTCCAATACATCAAATTTTTACAACGTAAACAATGATCACTGTAAAGTTTGTCCCTCATACAAACGCATGAATATCAGACTTCATAATTCGACTAAAGTGGTCTTTTTAGTATGTCACAAATATAGAATTATAGATTACAAGGAATCTCAATTTGTATCGAGTTGGATTCACTACATCAATGATATTTTACAGATGTAATCATCTTAGCCTAACTTACTCTCTAGATATACAGTGTATCGTAGCCGGTAGCACATATATGACGTGTCTGAAGGCGACCTTCATTTCAAAGTTTTTACAATATTCTTAACCCCTTTTCTGAGAAAATAAGACTTGTTTAAAAGATGAGTTTACCTTAACATACATGGTCAAACATTACTGCAGGATGAAAGTGAATCTAAAGTTTGTGGTAAAAAAATCTCTTTTCTTAATAAATGTGAAGAGGACACACTCCTGTACGTATATAGGCTACCCCAAGATATTTTTCTTACTGGAAACTTTTGCCCATATAATTTTAACCCTAGAAGGCTAGCGTGGCCTATTATGCTAAAATTACATTTATTTTTCTGGATCGAGACCCGATGACGGCAGTCGGCGCGAAGCAAAGCCCAGCTGTTCATCCTTCCATACAATGAAGAAATTGGTTGGTAGATAAATGGGTACTTTGTGTAGCCTAGTGGTTAAGACGCTGGGCTACTGGTGGGGCGTGGTTCGGATTCCACGTTAAACTGTAGGTCTAAGGTGGAGTGAAAAGCTTGACCTTCGTCAGAATTAACAATTCAGGCGGAAGCAAAACCAAAGGTTAACTAAAGTAACAATAAACTGTATAAGTCAAGCTAGAAATGTAGTTTTCATTATGGGGTTACGTAGACCCGACACTATAGTTATGTGTGCGGTCCCACACTAGCCTTCTAGGTTAAATCTGAACAACAATAGGACAGAAAGCATAGTGCTAAGCCACATATTTTCGTTAACCCTTAACCGGTGTGGGAAACCACGTGAAATATTGTCACGTGGTCTCCTAGACTACACTTCACCGGTTAAGGGTTAAAATATATGATGTATCCTGTATCTAATGACCTTCCCACCTCTCATTATATCCCAAAGACGCTGAGACACGTAAAAACTATAACATTTCCATGACCCTAAATACTGCTAAAGGTTCTAAGTCTTCTTAAAATGCAGGATGACCTTTTTAAATCAAGAAGAAACGAGACGAATGACAAACTAATATTAAAATGATTATCGGAACTATGCTTTCTAGTTCACTGATGACAGTATTTTTATTCCACTTGATATTTCTTCGAGTAAAGTTACTTCTTTGAAAAAATTCGATTTATTATGGGCGCCATCTTGTGTCCAAATGCTTACGTCACGATTTCGTTGCAAGATGTCGCCAGACATTTTATGGTTCATTGGGTAAAAGGTGGTGGAAAAAACAGTTCTACTCTCTTCCTCCGCCTTTCTTTCTTCTTCTTCTTTATAGTTCCTGACTGAAATATAAATTTGTGAGAGAGAGAGAGAGAGAGAGAGAGAGAGAGAGAGACTAAATGGGTGATTTTTTCTTTAAAAAAAATATTCAGTTGAAATTAAATACATCTAAAAAAAAAATTGGTTGAAGAACCATATTTGACAACCAACTATTCCATTACCTCAAAATTTTTAACCAAACTTTTTACCAAAAAATAAATTGTCAGTTGATATGTTGATGAATTTGTTATTTGTTTTGTTGTCAAAAGTTAATAAACAGGGTTAATACATGATTTAAACAAGTATTTGGTTTGGTTGTCAAAAGTTAATCATGTTGATGCTTGTTTTAATGAAAAAAAAAATTTTGTGTACAAGCCGCGCCTTCGGCTTGTATACAGCCGTCTGTCGTCTGCACATATTAAAGGCCTTGAAGAAAACTTTAGACAGTCTCTATATTTAGAGCTGTTCACAAGAAAAATCACAGTTTTATCCGCAGTGACCACTTCGTGATCTTTAACGCCGCTCATCTTGATAGATCCGACCCTAACGGGCGACTGAGCGAGAGACATTAGCTCCACCCACTTTAGTCAGCCAGTCATAACAGGCGACTGAGCGAGAGACATTAGCTCCACCCACTTTAGTCAGCCAGTCATAACAGGCGACTGAGCGAGGGAGATATTTGTTACTTCGCTCAACTCAGCTCAAAACCGCGCAAAGTTTTTTTATTATAAATAGATTAAACAAAACAAAATAAACATTACCACTGACTGTTTCTGGAGCTGGAATCAACAGCTGTGCTTTGATTTCTGAAAAACAAAATAAATTACTTTTCCCATATATATATATATATATATATATATATATATATATATATAAGATGCTTGTTTAGTTAGATCTTGGTGTAAAAAAGAATATAAAATAAGCAGCAGTCATGAGAAGCGTAAAAAGTAGTGTGAGAAATTCTTTTTAGAACATCTGATGGGGGAGTCATTTTTACAAAGCGTATAGCTATATCTAGTCAGACGAAAATTTGTACAAAATTTCATACTCTTTTCGAGGAAAAGCCAATGAGACCATAAATTTACAAAAGTACCAGTTATAAAAATTTTGAGCTTTATATCCAAAGCCAGCGAGACCAAATTTGTGAAGCTACGCTCAAAATCTAAGTGGCTCGTGAGCTTAAAGTAGATGTTAAGGTATCGGTGGCTTAAAAAGTTCCTTTTCAAATTTATATGTTATAATGCTAAAGTGGGCCGACTAGATAAAAGTAGACTTTGATTTTACTGCAAAAGACTCAAACAATTTAATAATTTTATATAAAAAGATGCCCTAAAATGCGATTAATTCTTATGACTTTTGCAGAACAAACATTTATATGGCCACCTGTAATGTCTCTCTGATTGCTTATATGTCTATTATGGAAAACTGATGAGTGGGTAGTTGGGAGGTAACGAAAATGGTTCACTGAGTAGGTAGGTAGTTAATCTAACAATTATTAAATTCCTTTTATGTCAATAACTGGGTGGATGAAACCAATTGGTTGCTCACCAGAGTTATTCTCCACACTAGTATTTATATACTGTGTGAGAAGAGCGTGCTCGGTAATAGATATACATTACCGCTCAACCAACCGAGGAAAAAACCAAGACAACGCTGGTGAAAAAAGCCCCGCGAAGAGGAGAACAAAAGAGAACGAAAACGAGGAACAGAGCGAAAGGACGGAACCGGAGAAGGGACGAGAACAGACAACGAAAAAGATCCCCACCAGCAAGTACGCTCTCGACAATTAAACAGGAAGGAGAAAAGAGACTCTCTAATAACTAACAGTAAGTGACTAATTGTGTTTTTAACCCAGCAAATTAATCACATTAAATTAAGCTGGGTCAGACAAGTTAGGCCTACATTGTGGCCTAAGACCCAGCATCAACTCATAGCTTAACAAAGGTGAAGGTAGATTGCCCTAACCTAATTTGGTGAGGAATCCTACTGTGGACCTCAATTTATCTGCCCGCTCTGGACCATTTCCGGAATCTCTAGGCTGACCCCTCTAGGCTAGACTTGATCTACTCTATAGTTAGACTGGAGATATAAGGGGTGGGTTAATTGTGGACCAATTCATACAGAGCATTTTTCGCATTGGTGGTCCGTGTGTGGGGAATTAACAAACCTTAACCTTACTTAACAAAAATTGCAGAATTAGGCTAAATGGTCTAGCCTAAGCCTAAGCCTAACCTAATCAAGCCTAATTAGGTCTACAACCTAGGGCCTAACTAGGAAACATTTACATTTAAGGAGTCTCATTCTCTTATAAGCTATGGAAAAACTATACGCACTCACAACATGGTATCATATGTGGTACATTTATTTCATAATTAAATATAAATTATTAATTAATTGAATTAAATATCTATACAAAGTTGCCTCGGGATTGGCGACATAGCCTATTGGGAATGAAATAATTGAATTGCCATACGTAAAGAACCTGTATGTATGAATCAGCCTCACATAGCAACAAGAAAACCCAATTTATTGTTTAGTCTACCACAGAAAAGTAGACCAAACAAAATTTTGCTAGAACGGCAAATAATACACCAGAACCAAGGAACGGCTCTCAGGGCTGTTTATTCGACAGCGAACGCTTTAAACAGGGAAGACGCGTTAAATTTTCCCTCAAGTTCTGAGTGAATTCCTTATAATAAACCTAATGACTATAAAAGGATAGGCCTATTCCTTCAGGGGTTTATATAGTGACTGCCTATATTAATTACCTTAAGTAAATTCGCCGCGTAACCCCATCGTGGCGGCCCTACACCGAAAATGACCGTCACGCCCTACATCGAAACAAACAAAGACCCAGCAAAAATAAGGTGAGGCAATTTCAGTTTTCATTAACATAAGGCTTCCCAACTCCCGACGCTAGAATTACCGTAATCAATATAAATATAAAGAGGTCCTTTAAAGACCTACATATTCATAACTCTCTAACGAAAAAGCATAGGGCTGTTGTCGGTAACCCTCCACTGAAGTCTGTTGGAAATTTCCAACGGATGAGGGCACAGGCAATCAACCCATAGCCCTATATAGTTTTTTCACAATGGTGGCCCTGTGTATGGGGAACTAACCCCTCTAAAATTTACACTGACACACGCAGTGGCTAGGCTTAACTCAGTAGGCCTAACCCCAATTTCAACCGTAACCCCACTATAGTTTTTTCATATGGTGGCCTAAGCAACTGGGAACCGATTCCTTTACCTTTACACTAATCGAAAACAAAGGCTTGTTCATTTAACAGGCATAACTTATTTTAGGTCCTAAAAATAATAGGCCCGCAACATTAAGCCTATTTAATAGGTCCTACTCTTCAAATTCAAAACTAAGCCTTGTTAATTTAACAGGCTTAACTCATTTGAGGTCCTATAAAATAATAGGCCCAAACATAAGCCTACTTGGTAGGCCCAACAAATAGCCCTATTTAGTAGGCCACCTAACTTTACCTTACATAATAGGCCTACCTCTTAAAGTAGGCCTTACTCTTTACACTCAAGGCCTATCCTAACTAAAAACATTGTGAATTTTTAATTTAACCTGTGGCGCAGGTTATATAAAAAACTTATTACTGTACAGTAATTTAACTTGCTCAAAATCATAAAATTAAACTCAGAACTTTAACACTAACAACAATTATGGAAGACTTGGACAAAAGGGTAAGAAACCCAGACCAAGAAAACAAAAACACAGACCTTGGGGCTACGGCACCATCTCAAAATCACAAAAAATTAATGAGGAAAAAATCAGCACGTAAAGGTGTCATCACCAAACTGTACAATGATTTCAAACAAAAGGAACCTACAAGATATGATCTTGAAACAACATTAAATTCTATTACTCGTTACAAACAAGAAATTTTCATACTACAGTAGATGAAGACATAATTACAGAAATTGATGACACAATTGAACTAACAGATGATGAGTATTCTACTCTCCTACTTGACAATGAAAATTACATTACAAAAATTAACAACTATATTTCTGAAATTCAAAACCAACTTGATGAGTGCAAAAAAGAAGACACATACGAAAGCTTCTTAGAAGCTACAAGAAATGCTTCATTTAGCCCTCCCAATGTGGCTGAGGGCAATGAACTAAAATCAAAATTGCCTACACTTGCAGTACCCACTTTTGAGGGTGACAGAGCCAAATTTCAATCTTTTATTGAAAAATTTCATAGCCTTATAGGTAATAAAAACTACATTACAGATGTTGATAAATTTAGTTATTTAGTGAACTATCTGAAAGGCCCAGCCTTAAGATTAGTGGAATCACTACCAGCCATAGGTACTTCTTATTATGTAGCAATAGAATTACTTAACAGAAATTACATGAATAAGGATGAAATTATACATGATTTGGCTCTTAAAGTAATGAACATGCGAACCCCAAAAGACAACTATGGTGACCTCTTTGATTTTTACTGTGAGTTTGAATGTCTCATGGGACAACTTAAAACAATAATTTAAACATTGCAGAAACAGCTTGGATCATTCAAGCTGTTGTTTTGAAAAGCTCCCTTCTAAAGTCAAAGAGATATTTCATCAGAGGACAACTGACATATACCCTAGCCTTAATAAACTAAGAGAAGATTTCCCAACTGTACTAGCACTTTACAAATCAAGTTACACACTCCCAAAATTTAACACAGAACAAGAAAAAACCAACAATGCAGAAAACCAAAAACCTAACAAAAGATTTCAACACTTACCAGTTACATCAAAACACAACCGCAAAACTCAATTTGCAGAAAATAAAGTGACAGAAAAAGACTCAAAGACTCCTACTCTGCAAAACTTTAATGTAGCTACTTTTGAGTATAATCCCACACCATGCAAATTTTGTTTTAGCAGTGAACATAATTCTACAAATTGTCCCAAATACAAAGACTTTACAGCAAGGTCAAAACGTTGTGAACAACTAAACTTATGCAAAAAATGCACTGGATCAGGGCACCAAAAGTCAAATTACAAATCAAATTTGATATACAATTGTAAGTTTTGCAACAGTTTTGACCATGTTACCCCTATGTGTAATACACACACAGACATTGGAAAAACTGACAAACATTATGAACAAACACCCAAATCAAACCAAAACAAACAGAAACAAACCAAAAATGCTATGAATGGACATATCAGTTCATCTAGCATTAACCACAATTCAAAAATTCTTTTACCAACCACAACTTTGGAAATCCAAAACAAACGAGGACAAATAGTACAGGTTAGGTGTCTTTTAGATACCTGCTCACAACAAACATTTGTAACTAAACAACTGATAGAAAAATTGGGACTTCAAAACCAACAAGGAGATGAAGATCTCTCTATTTCATCATTTATCAATAAAAACCCAGTACAAGCCAGTTTTAAAACTGCAAATATAACTTTAACTCTTGATGAAACATATGAAACCCTTAAGGTTGTTGTTGTGGACAAAGTAGAACAAGAAAAAATACAAATAGCTGGGTTAAAACAAGCTTTGCTCCAACTTCAAAATAAATACACGATAGCTGATAAAACCCTTAATGCAGATGTAGTTGATGATATACATATGCTCATGGGGGCTGACTATCTTCATCTGGTCCATAGAGGCATCATTAAAATAGGAGATGGAATAGCCATACAAACTCCCACAGGTATTGCTCTTTTGGGTGACATAACTAAATACCATCTTACTACTGACACAGAAAACACAGAACAAGAACAAAATTTACGCAAAACAAAATCACCACAGTCACAAATTTCTGACTATGTGACAAACTCGAACTACAAAAACACTGTCATAATCCCACATCATTTGAATGAAAATGATTCCACATTGGATGAAGGGTTACAGCAGTTGTGACTATTAGAATCAGTTGGCATAAAGGACAGTACTATTACACATGAAGACCAATTGATGACAGAACAATTTAAGGATACATTACAACACAGAGACAATCAATACTATGTGGAGCTGCCTTGGAAAACACCTTGTCCAGAAATAATGGACAATTTGAAAGTAGCTAAGGCACATCTGTATAAAAATTACAGAAAACTAAAAAATGACAATCTTTTAGAACAATACAACAACATATTCAAGGAACAAATAGAAAGGGGCTTCATTGAAGAAGTTACTGATGAACCCTTTAAAAAACGAGGTTGTCATTATTTAACACACAGGGGAGTTTACAGAGAAGACTCATCCACAACTAAACTAAGAGTAGTATACAACTGTAGTTTAAAAGACACAAATTCTGTTAGTTTAAATGATTGTCTCATGGAAGGCCCAAACCTTGTCTCAGATCTTGTAAAAATTCTCCTTTGCTTCCGTTTAGACAATTATGCAGTACAAAGTGACATAGAAAAAGCATTCCTCTGTATAAATTTGAAGCTTGAGTATGATAAAAATCATCTCAGGTTTTTGTGGTTGAATGATCCACATGACCTTAACAAAGGTTTCAAAACCTACAGATTTAAAGTAATTATTTTTGGAGCAAATTGCTCTCCAAGTATTCTTGCTTTAACAATTAGAAACCACCTAAACTTATTTCAAGAGGACTTAACAGTTCAGTTTTTAAAACAAAACTTTTATGTGGATAACCTCATTGGTTCCACTGTAACTGAAGAGGAATTGCTTGAAATTTACCAAATGTCACAACCCATAATGAAGCAAGGAAATTTTGGATTGAGAGAATGGGTTTCTAATTCTCCTAAATTAAATGAACAAATAACAAAAGACAACAATGGGAACATTGAACCAAACAATTACACGAAAACACTTGGAATGCTTTGGTTTTTAAAACAGAATTCTGAACACGATGACACTCTTTGCACGAAGAGTTATAACTTAAATCCAAATGCCAATACAAAAAGACAAGTGCTTTCAGAATCATCCAAAATTTTTGACCCCATTGGATTATATTTACCAGCAACCATAAGATCCAAAATCCTTTTGCAAGACTTATGGAAAAAGAAAATTGATTGGGATGAACCACTTTCAGTGGAAGACCAACTTCATTGGAAAAAATTAGCCACAGACTTGAACAAAGTTCAAGACATCTACGTACCAAGATGTGCTGGCTACAGATTGAAATCGCAAACACTACACATTTTTACAGATGCCAGCACACAAGCTTATGGGTGTTGTGCCTATTTAACAAGTGAAAATGAAAGTAACTTGGTTTATTCAAAGGCAAAAGTGGCACCCTTAAACCAAAAGAAAACTGTACCACAACTTGAATTATTAGCTGTCTCATTGGGAGTTAAAACAGCAAACTTTCTTTCACAAGTGTATAAAGAAGTTGACATAACAAACATTTACTTATGGACAGACAGTCAAATTTGTCTAACATGGGTGACCAACACAGATACAACTTCTTGCAAAAATATATTTGTGAAAAACAGACTAACAGAAATCAAAACTGCAAACACAAACCTTGGTATCAAATTTAGGTACATAAAAACAAAGGAGAATCCTGCAGACTTTTTGACAAGAGGGCTCTCTTACAAGCTGTTGAAAACAAATAAAATCTGGTATGAAGGGCCCGAATGGCTAACATGTGAGGATCTTTGGCCAGCCAAAGTAGTTAACCTCACACTCAACTCTACAACAACTGAAAAGATCACTGAGGACAAACCTATATTTGACTATCACCTTTATTCAGACCTAAACAAACTCTTGAGAATTACAGTCTATTGCTGCAAGTTTGTCAATAGCTACCTTCTCAAACACTGTCCTCAGAAAGCCTTTTCTAACTTAACAGAAACTGCAACAAAATACTGGCTCAAACAGATACAAGCTTCAGAATTTGACAAGGAGTTGAAGTATCTTAGGTCCAGTAGCACATTAAACAAAGGTATTCCTTCACTTGTCATGGATCTAAATCTGTACCTGGATACAGAGGGTCTGATAAGGTGTAAAGGAAGGCTTAACAAGTCAACTTTGACTTACAACTCTAAGCACCCAATTCTTCTTCCAAGGAGAAATCACTTCACAAAACTCATCATCAGGGATACCCACAACAAAATACACCACATGGGAGTCCCACAAACCCTGACAGAGCTGAAAAAACTTACTGGCTACCAAAGGGTAGAACTGAAACAAAGAAAATTTTAAACACATGCATTCCTTGTAAACGTATCCATTCACGACCCTTTAAGACCCCAAGCCCTCCAGACCTACCTGTGGAACGAGTAACATTTACTCGGCCATTTGAAACCACGGGTATTGACTACACTGGAGCGGTAAATGTGAGTTTTGGAGACAAAATGGATTCAAAGGAATACAAAGTGTACATTGTACTCTTCACCTGTGCTGCCACACGTGCCATATGTCTAGACATAGTAGAAGATCTGACAGCAGAAGCTTTTATTGCTGCTTTCAGACGATTTTGTGCACACAATTCTGTACCCAAAACTATATGGTCAGACAATGCCACATACTTCAAATCTGGTGAAAGAATTATTCATCAGATTTGTGACAGTGAAACAGTACAAACTCATTTAACCAAACACAACATAACCTGGAAGTACATTCCTGTTAATACACCATGGTATGGTTCAATTTGGGAAAGAAACATACAAACTGTAAAGAACTGCCTTAAAAAGACTATTGGGACAAAACATCTACAACTTTTTGAACTCATGACTATTCTGTCAGAAATTGAAAATGTTGTCAACAACAGACCATTAACTTATGTGGGAGATGGTATTAATGAGCCAGAACCTCTCACACCAAACCACCTAATTAAGGGAGAAACAGTAAACATGTTACCAGAATCTGAACATAACAGTACAGAGGATCCAGATTGGGAAATAGGACACAAAGAACTCAACACAAAATACCAACATTTGACACAAATCAAGACTCAATTTATAACAAAATGGAGAGAAGAATACTTAACAAGTCTTAGAGAAAGACATAAACAATTAACAAAACAAAGTTGGAATGATTCAGTCAAAATTGGGGACATTGTGTTGATACATGACAAGACACCAAGACAACATTGGTCAATGGGAAAAGTCTTGGAACTCAAAACTGGTGAAGACGAAGTTACCAGGGTTGTAAAACTGAAAACAGCAACTGGTGAACCACCAGAGATATCACATTACTATATCCTTTGGAGTGTGGGGCTAAATTAGAACCATTACCCCAAAGGATGGATCAGGATACTATTGGGGAGGAATCTCTCAATGTGCCTGATGTAACTCAGACTAAACCAGACAGGCCTCAAAGAAAGACTGCTTTGAAAGCCAGAAAACTTTTACAAGAAAAAATTAAGACTGGTGACTTATAAAACTTACACAAACTGAGCAAAGTTAAAATGCTTAATAACTTTACTTTAATCCCATAAATTTCCTATACCTAAAGGGAGTCAAACTGATTGACATAACTTTAACTAAACTTGAGAAGTTGGCCTCTTGAACTTTCATATTTGAATAGGTCTTGAGTAACCTCTCTCTTCCTAAATTTCTACTTCATTCTTTTGATCCATTTACATGTTTACACAGTTTGTCAAAAAATTTTGATCTATAACATACAAATTTTTCTCCGGCCCCCCCCAGTATATGGAAAAACTATACGCGCTCACAACATGGTATCATATGTGGTACATTTATTTCATAATTAAATATAAATTATTAATTAATTGAATTAAATATCTATACAAAATTGCCTCGGGATTGGCGACATAGCCTATTGGGAATGAAATAATTGAATTGCCATACGTACAAAGAACCTGTATGTATGAATCAGCCTCACATAGCAACAAGAAAACCCAATTTATTGTTTAGTCTACCAAAAAAGTAGACAAACAAAATTTGCTAGAACGGCAAATAATACAGCGAACCAAGGAACGGCTCTCAGGGCTGTTTATTCAAGCGAACGCTTTAAACGGGAAGACGTCTAAATTTTCCCTCAAGTCCTGAGTGAATTCCTTATAATATAAAACCTAATGACTATAAAAGGATAGGCCTATTCCTTCAGGGGTTTATATAGTGACTGCCTATATTAATTACCTTAAGTAAATTCGCCGCGTAACCCCATCGTGGCGGCCCTACACCGAAAATGACCGTCACGCCCTACATCGAAACAAACAAAGACCCAGCAAAAATAAGGTGAGCAATTTCAGTTTTTCATTAACATAAGGCTTTCCCAACTCCCGATGCTAGAATTACCGTAATCAATATAAATATAAAGAGGTCCTTTAAAGACCTACATATTTATAACTCTCTAACGAAAAAGCATAGGGCTTTTGTCGGTAACCCTCCACTGAAGTCTGTTGGAAATTTCCAACGGATGAGGGCACAGGCAATCAACCCATAGCCCTATATAGTTTTTTCAAAGCTTAGACCTGAGTGACACATAAGTACTTGGTGGGGATTAAACCAAATTTAAACTTGACTGTTTTGTCTGTGCTCTCTCTTCTCTGGTAATTTTTTCTTGTCCTCTATTTCATTACGATCCCCAGTAAACAATTTTGACTTAGACATGGACAGTGCGGAATTGAAAAAGTTAAAAAAGATAAGGGGGGCAAAGTTGGGAGCTGTTACAAAGGCTGTGAACACTTTTAACAATATTACACAACCAGGTAAGGAAGATTTAGAGTGTGTAATTCTTAAATTGGAAACTAAAAAGAAGGAAATAATAGCCATTAATGAGAGTATTTCAGAGTTAGTTGAATCCGAAATGGCTGAAGAACAATTGATAGACCTTTACGCTGATAATGATGATCAGGTAATCTCAATTGAACAGCAAATAAGGAGACTACGGTCTCGTTTGACTGACTTAACACCAAATAAACCTAATTCTGATTTTAATCAAAGTAGAGTTAACCTTCAACAAAATTTAAGTGGCATGCTAAATCCTGAGTCACAAGAATTGAGGGCTCAGTTACCCATTTTGCTAGTACCAACATTTGAAGGGGACACGGTACAATTCCATCTTTCATTGACAAATTTGAGAGTTTAATAGGTAATAAACCTTATATTTCAACTGTTGAAAAGTTTAGCTACTTAACTAGTTCCTTAAAGGCCCAGCCTATAACCTGATAGCCTATTTACCAGCCGTAGGGAATTCATATGAAGTAGCTATTGATCTCTTAAAACGTAATTACATTAATAAAGATGAGATTGTATATGAATTATCTCAAAAATTTTTGATTTTGCACCCATAAAAGATAACCATAGTGATATGGAAATTTTTTATACAAAATTAGAAGCTATTATAGGACAACTAGTTAGCAATGAGATAGATATTAAAGCTTCATCTTGGATTATACAAGGCATAGTTCTTAGGTGCCTTCCTTTGAGGGTTAAAGATATTTTAATTCTAAAGACGGGAGAAAATTATCCTAATCTAGAAAGTATAAGAAAACACTTTCCCAATATCCTAACTAATTACAAATTGAGAAATATTCCAACACAAAATAAGACCCAGACTATGGATAAACCAAAGACTGTTCCCAGAGACCAACTAGCTACAGCCAAACAGACAAAACTTGATACTGTAGAATCAAATGTGACCAACTATAATACACGAACATCTACATTACAGAACTTTAATGTAACTGCTGCCTCAACTTACACACTACATTGCAAATTTTGTGCAAGTAATGAACACAGTAGTACTGGGTGTGATAAATATTCAGACTTTAACCAAAGAGCTAAAAGATGTGAACAGTTGAACCTATGTAAAAAGTGTACTGGCCAGGGACATTATAAGAAAGACTGTAAATCTAGGTTAAGATTCAAGTGTAAGTTTTGTAAAAGTTTACGACATGTCTCATCAATGTGTGATTCACCAAAGTGTCCAAACAATAGTACTCAAACTCAAAAGATACCTCCCCAAACAAAGGTAATCAAGAAAATGCCACTTTCATGGGACATTCTGTTTGTTCAAACAACGTAACAAAAAACACTGAGATTCTTTTACCAACTATTACTTTGGACTTAGTGAATAGTGAGGGTAGCACCACTCCAGTGAGATGTCTTATAGACTGTTGTTCTCAACAAACATTTGTTTCACAAAATGTAGTAAATAAATTGGGTTTGACACCAAACCCGAATGAACAAAAACTCAATATTGCATCCTTTGTTAAGGATAACTCGGACAAAAATAGCTATAAGACAATTGACCTGGAACTACATTTAGAAAGTAAATTAGAGAAAATGTTAATGGGGGCAGATTATATTAATCTTATTCATAAGGGCATAGTAGAGATAGGTAATGGTATAGCTATTCAGACTCCATCAGGGATAGCCCCTTTGGGTGATCTATCCAAATACAACCTAGACATAAACCAAAATAGTTCATGACCAACAAATACTATGTGCCTCAACTCAGTCCTACATAACACCTGTAAGAATAGCAACACTTTGAATAATATTATCTCAACTGAGAACATTAATTCATCATTATCAAATGAAACTTTGGATGAGGCAATTCAAACTTTATGGTTGCTAGAATCTGTGGGTATACATGACACAAATCAAACTTCAGAAGATCAGTTAATGGTAGAAAGATTTGAAGACACCATTCAGTGCAAAGACAACAGTTATTTTATCGAGTTACCTTGGAAAATAAATTGTCCAACTTTAAGAGATAATCTCAAAGTAGCTAAAGGACATTTATATAAAGTAATGAAAAACTCAAACAAGATAATAATATAAAAATATATAATGATGTCTTCAAAGAACAGCTACAGAAAGGCTTCATTGAAGAAGTAACAAAAACCCTTTAAAAAAGATGGTTGTCATTATTTAACCCACAGGGGGGTCTATCGACAAGATGCCCCAAAACAAAAACTCAGAGTAGTATATAACTGTAGCCTCAAAGACAGTGATAAACAGTTTGAATGATTGCCTGATTGAGGGTCCTAATCTCATTTCTGACCTTGTGAAGATCTTACTGAGGTTCAGGTTAGACAAATATGCTGTACAAAGTGACATTTCAAAGGCATTTTTGAGAATAAATCTTAAAAATGAATATGATAAGAACCAACTTAGGTTCTTATGGTTCAAGGATCCATTTGATTTGAATAAAGGGTTCATAACCTATAGATTTAATGTGTTGTTTGGAGCCAATTGCTCACCTAGCCTATTAGCATTGACAATTAGACATCATTTAAACCAGTTAATAACTCTTTAACATTGAACTTCCTCAAGGAACATTTTTACGTAGACAATCTAATAGGCTCAACAACAACAAAATCTGAATTATCTGAAGTCTATGAACACTCTCAAAACATTATGCAACAAGGTAACTTTGAACTTAGAGAGCGAATTTCAAATCATGAGGATTTAAACAAAAAGATTTTAAAGGATAATAATGGTCTTACTGAGCCATCAGACAGAGTTAAAACTTTAGGTATGAACTGGTATTTGGATGCAACTTCTAACAGTCATGATTCAATCTGTACTAAAGGTTTTAAACTTGATGAGGAAGCAAATACTAAAAGACAATATTATCAGAGGCTTCCAAAATTTTTGATCCCATGGGTCTATTCCTGCCTTCAACAATAAAATCAAAGATTCTCCTCCAAGAAATTTGGAGGACAAATGTTGGGTGGGATGATCCAATAACAAATGAAAATAAAAAATCTTGGAAGAAGTTAGCTGCTGATTTAACAAAAGTGCAGAACATTAAAATTCAAAGGTGCTGTGGGTTTAGGGATAAGCCCCAGAGACTTCATGTGTTTGCTGATGCAAGCACACAAGCTTATGGGTGCTGTGCGTATCTTGTAAGCCCTACAGAAAGTCATCTAATTTATGCAAAAGGGAAAGTTGCACCTCTCAAACCTACCCGAACCATACCTCAATTGGAACTATTGGCTGCTGCATTAGCCATTAAAACCATTTCATTGCTTAAGGATGCTTACCATGATGTGAACATAACTCATATCCACATCTGGCTTGACAGTCAGATTTGTCTTGCCTGGATACGGAATGATAGCATTAATAGTAAGAATATCTTTGTAAGAAATAGGCTAAAACAAATAGCTGAAGCTAATGAAAGCCTACAAGTAAACTTTCACTATGTTCCAACTAAACAAAATCCAGCAGACTTTCTGACCAGAGGTTTATCCTACAAGTTGTTGAAGTCAAACAAAACTTGGTTTATGGGACCTAAGTGGCTCTGTAATACAGACCAATGGCCTGTGGAACAAGTTAACTTGACGTTAAATTTAATCTTTTCAAATGAAAAGGTTGAACCAATCACTAATTATGAACAGTATTCTGATTTCAGTAAACTTGTCAGGGTCACAGCCTACTGTTTGAGGTTTGCTCACAACTGTTTAACTACAATTAACAAACAGCTAAATAAAAATAATCATAATTTACAGAAGTTGCAACCAAATACTGGATAGGCCATGCACAACAAAAAGAGTACAATAAGAGTTAGAATTCTTAACTAATGGGAAACAAACAAAAGAACCTGTACCATCAGTAGTTGTGGATCTAAACTTGTTCAGAGATGAGGAAGGCCTTCTAAGGTGTAAAGGGAGATTAGACAAATCAAAACTGTCATACAAAAGCAAACATCCAATCCTTTTACCTAGATTTAGCTATTTGACAACATTAATCATCAGAAAAACACACAATGATGTATATCATATGGGGGTACCACAGACACTAACTACATTAAGAAAAACTTATTGGATACCCAAGGGAAGGATCACTGTTAAAACAGTCCTGAGTGAGTGTGTCACATGTAGGCGTATTCATGCTAGGCCCTATAGGAAACCAAATCCTCCTGCTTTGCCAGAGGAGAGAGTTACTCTCAACAGACCCTTTGAGACTGTAGGCATTGACTCTACAGGAGCATTGACTGTAGGGGTGGGTGACACTGAACAAAAAATGTACATTGTACTGTTTACATGTGCTGCCTCACGAGCTGTTTATCTGGATGTTGTGGAGGACCTTACAGCAGAATCTTTTGTTGCTGTCTTTAAGAGATTCTGTGCACGACATTCAGTACCCAAGACAGTTTGGACTGACAATGCTACATATTTCAAGGCTGGTGAACAATTCATCCACGACTTGTTAAGCGATGAAATCACACAATTATATATACAAAATTCAAACATAAAGTGGAAGTATATTCCGGTTGCCTCTCCTTGGTATGGTTCTATCTGGGAGAGGAATATACAAACAGTAAAGAATTGCTTGAAGAAAGCAATTGGCAAAAAACAGATACACTTATTTGGGTTGCTCACTCTCCTGGCTGAGATTGAGAACATCATTAACAATAGACCACTCACTTATGTGAGTGACAACATTAATGACCCGGAACCATTAACTCCAAATCATTTGATTCGGGGGGAACAAGTTAGTCTCCTGCCGGACTACAATATAGACTCTTCAGAAGACCCAAACTGGACTCAACGACATGATGAGCTCCAGACTAAGTTACAACATTTAACTAGAGTTAAAGCTCATTTCATTAAACAGTGGAAAACTGAGTACTTGATGGGTCTAAGGGAGAGACATAAACAAATGACTAAGAAGGATTGGTCTGACACAATTAAGGTAGGGGACCTTGTTCTCATACATGACAGTACTCCAAGACAATACTGGCCTCTGGTTAGAGTTTCAGAACTCAGACCAGGGGCAGACGGGTAACAAGAGTGGTCAAATTAAGGACTTCAACGGGTGACACAACAAGAGACATTTCTCTTTTGTACCCTTTAGAGTCTGGACCCAAAACAATGGACTTTGGAGAACCTTCTCCACTGACAGTAACAACTGGAGACACTGAACTTCCAGTAACTATTCCTTTGACAGTAGGAGTGGTAACGCATCCTACTACAACATTGACAGACACAAGACCTCAGCGACAAACAGCATTAAAGGTGCGACTATTTTTACAACAAAAAATAGATGCTGGGGAATTGTAATTTTATCTTCTAACTTTCATTTTTTCTTTTCTTATGGTAAAGACCATAGACAGTTTCATCCTATGGATGTATATTTTCTCTTCTAATTAAATGCTACACCTTCTCCATGAGAAGGTGAGGATAGGCACTGTTAATCAGATTAACAGGCATTTACAGTCAAATAGTTAGCTAGTCTACACTCAGACAAAAATTGGTGACAATGACACCAAAATTTTTATCTCCCGGGGCCCCCAGTATATGGAAAACTGATGAGTGGGTAGTTGGGAGGTAACGAAAATGGTTCACTGAGTAGGTAGGTAGTTAATCTAACAATTATTAAATTCCTTTTATGTCAATAACTGGGTGGATGAAACCAATTGGTTGCTCACCAGAGTTATTCTCCACACTAGTATTTATATACTGTGTGGAAGAGCGTGCTCGGTAATAGATATACATTACCGCTCAACCAACCGAGGAAAAAACCAAGACAACGCTGGTGAAAAAAGCCCCGCGAAGAGGAGAACAAAAGAGAACGAAAACGAGGAACAGAGCGAAAGGACGGAACCGGAGAAGGGACGAGAACAGACAACGAAAAAGATCCCCACCAGCAAGTACGCTCTCGACAATTAAACAGGAAGGAGAAAAGAGACTCTCTAATAACTAACAGTAAGTGACTAATTGTGTTTTTAACCCAGCAAATTAATCACATTAAATTAAGCTGGGTCAGACAAGTTAGGCCTACATTGTGGCCTAAGACCCAGCATCAACTCATAGCTTAACAAAGGTGAAGGTAGATTGCCCTAACCTAATTTGGTGAGGAATCCTACTGTGGACCTCAATTTATCTGCCCGCTCTGGACCATTTCCGGAATCTCTAGGCTGACCCCTCTAGGCTAGACTTGATCTACTCTATAGTCAGAGCTGGGCAGTATTTAAATACATTTGTATTTAAATACGTATTTAAATACATTTGTGTATTTAGAACTGTATTTATAAATACATTGTTTTTCATGTATTTAAATATAGTATTTAAATACTTTAATGAGTATTTAAATACAATGTATTTAAATACTCAAAATATAAAAATGTAAATACTTTTACTGGTTTAATACACGTTCTGTACTAGCACAGTACGACGCGTCGACAGTGTAGTACAGCATGGTTCATGTTTTAACGTGTCAGTTCAATCAGTTGTGTGCCACTCTTAGTCGAAAGCGGTTGATTTCTTTATCGTGTGCGTGTCATGGCTTAGTGAATTAGTGATTGCATATGTTAAAATTTGTATGTATTTAAAGTGTATTTACAAATGTATTTAAATACAATTGATGTATTTTGTATTTAGTATCTAAATACATTCGTAAAATGTATTTAGTATTTAGTATTTAAATACATTTCTCCCATGTATTTAGTATTTAGTATTTAAATACATTCAATGTATTTATTGCCCAGCTCTGTCTATAGTTAGACTGGAGATATAAGGGGTGGGTTAATTGTGGACCAATTCATACAGAGCATTTTTCGCACTATTGTCCAATTACATTTATCGTCGTCTCACAGAACCACCGTGGTTCAGTCACTCATTGGAGAACTACTTCACTTACCATAAAGCAGAATGGTTCCTTCCGCCTGTCCGATGGGGTTGGTAGCTATGCAGGAGTACCTGACTAAGTCTTCGGGTTGGGTGTTTCGTATAGTGAGCAGCATTTGCCAAGACGTTCCTTGAACTCTTTCGAATACCCGATGCTTGTCGTCTGCAAATATCAAAGGCGATGAAGAAAACTTTAGACAGTCTCTATACTTAGAGAAAGAAAAATCACAAGAAAAATCAGTTTTATCCCGTTTCATAGACTTTACTGGAATTGACGAATATTTGAGGCTGAGCTCTTTAGTAACAAAGATATATTAGCTGAATATTGAGCCCGTATTGGCCAATCGCTTTTGTTATTGGGGGTACAACCCCCCAGAAAAGTGGTTTTAACAAGGAATGTTTACTAAAAAATGAAATTAAAAGTAGGAAGAAAAAGGTTTACTTTGTATTGGACCGAGTAAAATCTGTTTTTTTTAAATCATTAAAATTACCTTAAAAAATCAGAACTGTTTTCAATTTTAGGAGCACCAAAAGCGTTGTGGGTGACACTGCTATAATCTATTTAAGGTATATAAATACTGTTTATAAACAGACTTTACTCCCATACTAATTCCAGGGTATTTGGCGTGAGAGATACAAATTGCATTACTGAACAAAGTGATCGAAACAAGAAGAAACAAGGTAGGTAAAAAAAGAGAACTGTAAAATAAAATTTTAGGAACGTACAGTCGAAGGAAGCGAGACACTGTACTTTCTAAACATATGTATAAAAGGTGACCCCACTATGTTGGGGTGAGTGTACCTCCAAGGGTCACCTAGGCCCGAGCAGAAACAGGGCGAATGGCCGGCCCAACCCTACCTGATGCCAGCAGCTGGAAGCAAACTCTACAGAGCCTTACGTCCACAGCCCACCAACGTAATCACTAAGCTACTGGGCGCCCATACGTAAGTCTTTAAATATTTTTTTTTAAAGTCTACGAAAGACTTTTTTGGTATACGAGCAGTTATTATATTGCATTACTAAACATCCGACACTTTAAAGCTTTCTTACCTGACTTAATTTGAGTGCCATTCTTGAGCCAGGAGTGCAATGGGGGCGGATTGGCATCCGTGATGCAGGAAAGCGTGACATCATAATCTTTTCTCACACCAATCAATTCCTCTTGGAGCCAAACCATCGGCGGGTCTACAGTTTAAGGCGTCATAATTTTGCTATGATATACTTTGTTAAATAGGTCAAACTTCTTTGATGTTGAGTTGGTATAGAGTCATAATTTATGACATTATATTTTCTGACGTCAGAGGTCATCACAAAGTGTGAGACTATAATTTTACAATTTAATTTTCGGGTCAATTTTATTACGTCATAAGTTATACACTACTGACATTAATGATATGGTAGATTATAGTGAAAGAAGTATATAAAAAAAATCCCATCAATTGCGCGAACAAGCGTGGAAACAGGATCCTTCATGATAATGGAATGATCTTACAGAGAATAAGAGCGATTTTTTTGCTATTACAATTTTGGGGAAAGCTGAATGCTAAATCCCCCCTAAAAAAAAAAAAAAAAAAAAAAAAAAAAAATTAAGATTTTGAAGTCCAAATTACTGTTTGAAAACTTACATGTGATCATTAATTGAGTGTCCCTTGAAATAGGCGGTGTCTCCTTGTTGTCGATGTGGCAGGTGTAAGTAGCTGAGTGTTGCGACTTACTACAGGAAACTCCAGTTCGATTCCCTCTATAACCCACACTGTAAACAGATATTTTACTTAAAATGTTGGTTATAACTTGATGCTATACAAGCAAATTTCTTTAACTGAGCGGGTTTGTATCTAACCAGTCAGTGACTAAATCTGAGCTAAAACTTTGGTCACCGAAAGTTGAACATTTATATTAAAACATTTCTTTGGGTTTAGATAAGTTAATTTAGGTTAATCTAGTTAGGTTAAGTTGGATTAACTGTCTTGTTGCTAAAATGTTCGATCGATTAAATGAGTATAGGCCCCGCCAGGCCCCGCCCACAAACAAAGTGGTTTTATCTTACTTACGGAGTTTACCATCTTCTCCCTTAAAGACAGGTTGGGCATCTGTTCGACGCCACGTGACTTGGGCAGGAGGATAAGCTCTGGCCAGACAAATTAGTCGTACTGTTGAACCCTCTCTCGCCTCAATTTCTGGTCCAGACCATTCTTTTAGTGTCGGAGGAACTGAATAAAAGTATTTGGTAAAATTAAAAGCTTTCAACTATAATTTTAACATTTTTAGCGTCATGCACAAGCCTAATGAATGTATTCAGTGAACATTGATTAATTAAATTATCAGATTAGATTCCACAAATAATATTTTGATTTATATCAGTAATACCAAAACATTTTTAGGTTATAAAGACCCTTTTAATATTTAAAAAAAATTCCGACTAGTTTTATCTTTTATGTCAAAATTATCTTACAGTACATGAAAGCTATACTTAAAACTAAGCATTGTCCAGTAAAGGCTTCAAAGGTGAATTTTTTTTGTATGTACACTTTTGAGTCAATCCTGTATCTGGTGTCTCGGATTGGACTGCAACTGGGGGTGTTCGAAAAGACTCCAGCAATCGAAGAATTAAATAATAAAGTTTATCAGCTCGATTCTAAAACTGGTTGTAAAAGGCACGAAACCAAACATCACGAGAAAACATGGAAACCTCAAACTTCACAAAATAAAAAAAATAAAAAAATTGCTTCAGTAACACTTTTAACCATTTCCTTTCGTGAGTATTCGGAAACCCTATAATAGATTGACAACTGACCAGTTTCCATTTTTGCAGCCTTACTCAGACCCTCTACATATAGCTTTTGGCAGACCCGATATTTGGAACTACTAATCTATTCAACCTTAAGTAATTTGACGTAATGTCAAAATTCTTAGTTTTAACTGTTAAGACTTTAAGACTAAATCAGAAGTAATGGATGCAGTTTTGCTTAGAAGGTATATAAACTTTTCAGTATTTAATTGGGTAGATTTGGGGCAAATAAGCCACATCCATAGATTCTCTGTAACACTGAGAATAGTTTGAACTTAAGGAAAAAGGGAATATAAAGTCCTGTAAAAGATAAAATTATACGAGCTTATGTACAAAGCCAGAATAAAAATTGGTGCTTTCTTGTTAACGGGAATACCCAACCGGCCGCCATCATCTGATCTGGACTCGTATCTTGTGGAATTCATGTGGCGACAACGTACCGAAAGCAGCGAAGTTTTTTCTGCGATTTTAGATGACGTAAAGACATTTTGGCCCTCTACTAACTGATTACCGCTTACATATTAACTAATTTCATTTAAATGATTAATAAATTCGATACTTACGTATTATCGGGACTACCAAACTGTTTATGATGTATTTTTGCTCTCGTCATTTTCGTTTAAACTAACGAAAATATCACAACTTTTAACCTAACCAATTATCAAAGGCGTACAGTTGACCTAACCGGGCATTCAATTAACCTAACTGGGCATTCAGTTGACCTAACCGGGCATTTTCGTTATATTAACCTGTTAGGTTAATTCAATGCCCGGTTAGGTCAACTGTACGCCCTTGATGATTGGTTAGGTTAAGTTGTGATATTTTCGTTAGTTTAACGAAAATGACGAGAGCAAAAATACATAACAAACAGTTTGGTGGCGGGCGGTTGGGTATTCCCGTTAACAGGAAAGCACCTAAAATTTTCCGCAGCCGCCATGAAGATTCTGTTGAAACCTTAAAATGGGCCCCCCCCCCCCCCCCCCCACCATTTGAGCCGTGAAGTTCAAATGGCTATAGATTAAGAACTGTTCAAATTGCTTCAAACTTACAGCATGGATTTCGTCTGTAACCTGTATTATCTATTTAAGATTCTCAAATCAGTTTCAGAGAAAGGAATTTAAGGAGGTTGAAAAATTAAAATTCATTTAAAAAAGTTAATTGTTTCAATTTTTTTGGCCAGACTAATTCAAGTATAATCGTAAAACAAAATCTGTTCCTATTATTATTTTTAAACTTATACAAAATCAAAACTTAAATGCGTGTAATAAAAAGAAAATTAAATATTATTTTTTTTTAAATCTATCAAAACTAGAAGGTAGGCCTACTACAAACCCCCCCAAAATGTCTTCGCAATTCTCTACTAAAGAAAAGCTTTCTGATCATGAAGTGAGCAACGTCGTATACCAACTTAATTGTTCTGAAGAAGGATGTAACTCCTCCTACATTGGTTATACGACGAAGACCTTTCATTTAAGACTACACCGACACAAATACCAAACAAGCAAGATATACGAAAGTATAAAAACTGAACACGGAAAATTACCAACCAATGAAATCTTAATAATTTCAAAATTATTTAAGATTTCACTGGTTGGTAGTTCTTAACGCAGTGATAACATTTAGTTTGCTTCTTGTCACTGGATGAAACAGAAACTAACATATTTTCCAGTTCAAGTAAAAGGTTAAGCCTATTCCAAGTACAGGGTGTCCCAAAAGTCCCTATCTATTTTGTTGAAATAGGCTGAATTTTAAACAAATGTCACACTGACCTGAATACAGATGTATTTCTATACAAATTACAAGTATTACACCATTAAAATCTTTAATTAGTAGTTTCCACATGTGTTCCATCTGTATCTCTGCAAATCTCAAAGCGGTCAGCTGCAATTGCGGAACACATTTCCGAGCATTTCAGGCGTTATTTTCTCAACTGCTTGCCTAATGCGATCTCGCAGGTCTGGTAAATCTCGAATATTTCTGCGATAGACCTCTGATTTAATGAAACCCCAAGCAAAGAAATCCAATGGGGTCAAATCCGGAGATCGCGCTGCCCAGGGCCTATTTCCCCCCACGTCCAATCCAACGATTTGGAAAACGCTCGTTTAGGTATGTCTGAACAATTCTGGCATAATGACATGGTGCCCCATCCTGCTGAAAGACTACATTGTCGAGAATGCCATCTTCAGGAAGTTGAGGTTCTAGAAAATTTTGAAGCATATGAAAGTAAACAGGCCCTGTCACTGTAGCCTCTGCAAAGAAAAAGGGCCCGTAAATCTTAGACTTCGTCATTCCAAGCCACACGTTGACTTTAGGTGAGTTTCTTTCCTATTCAGTGAACTCAGTTGGCTTTTCATTAGCCCAGATGCGACAATTATGTCGATTGATTTTACCACAGGTGTGAAAATCGCCTCATCGCTAAACATAATGCGGTCCATTAAATTGTTATTTTCGATTTGTTCGACCAGTTCCGCACACATTGCTGCTCGTTTTGGAAAATCTTCCTCGTGTAAGCTGTGTAACAGCTGAATGTGATAACTAGGGCGGTCAAAAGTCAATAAAGTCAAATTGTTTCCTATGGGGCACTTTAAGCTGAAACGACTGAAAATGCAATAAAAACACCTGTAGGGGGTATATTACCAAAGTTAATAGGTCAACCAAAAGTCAACTTTTACCTGTTAGGTCAAAAAATAGCAATGAGGTAAATAAAGTCAATTTTTTGGAATAAATAATTAAAATAACTAAAAATTGGCATCTTTTTGGTTAACTGCAACTTCGCTGCTCGTATTTGTCTTATTCAGTCAGTCAAACAATACATTGAAACAAGACTCAAGACAAATGGTATTTGTGAAATAATTAACCTCAGTAGACCTGAAATCTCACCAACAGTTTATGGTCAGCTTTTGCAATGTCAACCAACAACTGCCGCTGTAGAGAGATCTTTCTCCATGCTTAATAAATTATTAAGTAAAGATCGCAATTTTTTGCCAGAAAATGTCGGCAAATACTTCATAATTTACCACAATCGGTCAACTGATGTAGAAGAGCAAGAATAAGTAATTAAAGTATCGTTTTTATTATTGAAAGTAAAGGCAACTTTATAAGTCAATTTTTTCAATTCGTAAGGTCAACTTTCTTAATTTTTTCGGTCAACTTTTGACTGCCCTAGTGATAACACTTCTTCTTCAGCATCGAACGCAAAATTTTGTGAACAGTTTTTTGGGTATGGTCAATCTGTGGGATGCTTGGCGAACTGACATTCTTTGATCGTCTTCGAACATTATGCGAACAGATTCAGTTTTGTTGTACTGTTCTTGGGCGTCCACTTCTTCCTTCATCATGCACAGATCCAGTCCTTTTGAATTTGTTCACTAATTCACGAACTGCTTTATGTGTCGGTCCAGGCTTATGAAACCTTCTTGAGAATCGGTCTCTAATTTCACAACATTTCATTCCTCTGATGCGATATGTTACTATCGTAACGCGTTCATGCACATCCATCACCAATGATATGGATCTGTAAAAATTAATTAAAAATTTAAAAATAATTAAAATAGAAATCTAATGCATGTATTTGTCTAGAAAGGTGCATGCAATCATATCATTAAAACATTCATTTGAAATTCAGCCTATTTTAACAAAATAGATAGGGACTTTTGGGACACCCTGTATAGTGAGTCAGTATTAAGGTTCATTTTCCAACTTGAGTTTGAGTTTAGGCTGTTTAGCCTATGAACGTTCTGGTGTTTAGATAGCCTAGTACAGTAATTGAAAACTGCATCATTAGTCATAGCAGAGAAGGGTTCAGAGGCTTATAACTCGATATAAATTAATTTCAACTTCCGGTAAAGATGCCAAATGGGAATAGCTAATATTTTTTAACCTAATCTAACCAAACTAACCTAAGTTAACCTAACCCGAACCAAAGTGGGAAAGCCGTGGATGAGAATGAGAATGGCATGAATTGGGGATAAATCAATTTGAAAATGTCTCGTTTGAACTTCCCATTCTCGATTTTCTCACTTTTGGGCACGGAAAGATATGGGAATGACGTTGAGGAGTAAATCGCTTCCGTTACGGTCTTTGATAAAAGCATACCAAAAATATACCGTCATATCTGTCCATACGTTATCCTCGTGACATCACCACCTTATCTCCCTCTTTGTGACATCAATACCTTCAGTAAGAAGCAAATTTTTACCTATATTTCCTTTCTCTCTGGTGCGAATTTCCCCTCCACATCTACATAAAATTCACGCTTCATTTCCCCTCACTTACGTCATCAGTCACGTAACGGATGCTATCACTGGCGAACCTTTTTTAATCTATTACCACTACTGTATAACGTTTGTCGACAAACATTACCTAAAACCTGAAGAAAGCTGTGAGATGACGTCATTGGGTCCGTATTAATTTGGCACATGTACCATCCTCGGTCTGAAGCCAGAACTGGAGAAATTGTTATGGCGGCAGTGCGATGATCAGCTGCCAAACTGAGACGCTTTGAATGAGTATAAAGTTGCCTCCCGATGCTAATGATTGACTGCGAATCTTCGTGAACCCATGCCAACTGTCAATGGAAGCGATGTCCCAGGGAAACGTCGCCATATTAGTAAAGTACAGCAATGTACCGTTTGTATTGCAGTAACTAACAGGTACAGTCGTTAAATTGTAATAGGTTTATTAGGCAAAATATATTAGTTCATTAGAGTGTCAAACATTACGCTCTAAAATTTCTAAATTTAGGTATTGTAGATAACTATTTTTTTATAATAAAAATAGACCAGTAATATAAGTTCGCGCTTGAAACGTCACAAATAATTCAAAACTGCTCACTACAGACATGAATCCAATTTATTTAGGTGGTGATCATATTAAATATCAGTACTTAGGTGATCATATTAAAGTGTCAACTATAAATGCGGTTCAATATTATTAGTTATTTCCAAAGTTGTAAATACCTTGTACTCGTGTAGGGCTGACACAGAACATGTTAGAGTAACTTCTTCTCCTTCAATTACTGTGACGTTCCGAGGTGGACTCGTAAAGGTTGGCTGCCCTGAAATGTTTGCGAGCGAGCGTTTCAAGCCAATATCTCTACGCTTCAACGACGAAGCGTCTATAAATATGGTAAATATTCTGCAATAAATTGCCTTCAAAAGGGTAAAAATAATTTTAATTTTAGTAAAAATGAACTACTCCAAATAGAAGCCTTCACGGTGATGAATTATTAAGGTTCGTAACCAACCCGCATCGCAAACTGGACTTTAAATCCAATATCTACTCCCGAAAAGTTTGTTTTTCAATTCAAAATCGTGCCAAACTGCTTGATATTCAAACCGTAGTACTGTAGTTCCAAATCTGAGCCAAATTGCTTTACAAAGGAAATTATACAGGGTGTCCCATAAATCGTCTCATAGGAAAATTTATTTTAAATTAAATTTACAAAATAAACTAAAATAAATGTTCAAACTGATGTCTTGTTTTGGGACCTTTTTTTTGTTGCAGGTAGAATAACACGCAATTGCTAATATGGAAGTGAGTTATACTCGTGAGGAAAAGACGGAGACCTTTATTTCTCCTAGGAAGAAGGGGCTAAGCGACAAAAGTAAAAGACGCCCCCCCCCCCCAAAAGACCCGCAGTTAAAGTTGTACCAGTTTGAAATTGACATAACTTTTGAACGGGAACTTTCGAACATATTTTGACGATCTTCGTCGAAATACGCTCCGGACGCTGACAAATACTCAAGTTCAGAGTATACAGGGTGAACCAGAAAGTCAGGAAACATAGGAATTATGCTTTTCAATGCAAATATATGTGTGTGTACAGTATTTGCATTGAAAAACATAGTGTGTGTATATATATATATATATATATATATAATATATATATATACATATATACTACCATATAAGGAGTGATGTAGTGGAAACTTAAACTCTGCAAATATTTATCTTATAGACTGGGGTCACCGGATCAATTTAAATCTACATAAATGACATCGCGTAACAAAGCTTTCTCAGACAATAATGAAGATCAATCTTCAATTAACCGAATCAAGGTGGGGTTTCTTATAGTACCTGAAATAAATGTTGAAATAGTGGATCAGAATTCACCACACAACTTTACACGATCTAATAAGTCCAGAGCTGGGCACTTGCGTTTTTTTTTGCGGTACTGCGGTACTGCGGTACTACCGTGTTGGTCGGTACCGCGGAAAGTACCGCGGGAAATTTGAATGCGGTAGCGGTACTGCTGTACTTTCAGCGATCCTTTGCGGTACTGCGTTATGCGGTACCGGTTTGGTAGTGCGGTAGTAGTACCGCAGTACCGCAGTACCGCAAAAAAACGGGCAAAAAAACGCAATTGCCCAGCTCTGCTAATAACACAACCTACCTTTACACCTATCCACTAATTCACATACACACTGGTTCTCAAACTCCCTCGTCTGAGCCCCACCTTTTAGAGAAAAGGAACAATATAGCGACATTCCCCCCCCCCCCCAAATATAAGAAGCCCGTGTCACCTGACAATTCATAGGATTTTATGTTAATCGTATACTGTAAAAGAATCTAAAGGCCAGCTTCTGTGGTGGCTCAGTAGGTAACCACCACTTCCCTATAAGAGAGGTGAAGATACTGAGGTCGGAGGTTCGACTCTCGATGGTGCACAATAATAATAACCTACGAGTTAACGCAATGGGCCACATTGTTGGCCTGAGCGCTGTGCTATTTTCTGTCACTAACATAACAACCAACTAATTTCCCTTATACGTGTGGACCTCTACCGGATATGTCAGTGATTCCTCCAATAAGGTGCACTGTAGTGATGGATCGAATAACCGCAACCGCAACCGCACTACAACCGCACAAAAATTCACAACCGCAACCGTAACCGCAACCGCCGTTCCATAAGTGCGGTTGCGGTTGTAAAAGCTTAGTTAATTTTAATTTTAGGTTAATTAGAAATATTTATTTTTTTAAAAGAAAATGATGGGTCTCCTTATGCGTGCTTAAACGTGACGTCATACGGCTGCCGTAGTAAAATTGGTTTAAACTGCGCTCTAAGTTATTACTCTGTGAGCTCCATGAAGTAACATTTATTTTTATTTAATTTTCTTCAAACTAAAATCGCCTTTAGTACAATAGTCAATAAAGCTCTTCAGTGGAGCGGGAACGTTGTACGATGAGAGGCGTTGCCGCTTGAAAGGTGAAAATGCAGCAAAAATATTATTCTTGAAATTCACTGCCTGTCATTAAGTTTGACATCAGTTTTTCAAATGAATAATAATCCATAACTTTCCAATGGGTGGAGGCTGGGGAAAGTGGTAGGTGGGATGAACAGTGCGATGGGTCCTCGTCAATCATCCTGGTAACACACTTAGTGCAAAATATGGTTTTAATTAATTTGACCTATTCTTTCATAATAGCTATATAAGTTTAGAATATACTTCATTTAAATAGTATTTATTTAGTAAATACCTTATGTTGAACACAAGTTTTGCAACACACAAATAGCGGTAGCGGTGTATTGCAAAACTTGTGTTCAACATAAGGTATTTACTAAATAAATACTATTTAGTATATATTATGTACCAAGTGTGGCTAAATCGCACTATAGTGGCTAAATCCAGTTAATAATTACGCATTTTTCCTAGTATATGATAACGCAACCGCGGTTGGAAAAATTCGACAACCGCAAACACAACCGCGGTTGAGAAAAACCGACCACTCGATCCATCACTAGTGCACTGGTATGCATCAATTTTGCTGTCAAGGGTTTTGTAAGTGATTCTTATAGAGTTTTTCCTGCTGATTTCGAATCTGCAATCCGTTTTTCTCAATCAGCTCAGGTTATCCGGCTATGGCCTCATACGTAAAATAGAATTTTTCGTGATTTTGTCAAAGCGGAATTGGAACAGTAACATCTATCATCACTTGTTTCACTTGTATATCATTTTTTTACTTTTCGGCATATAGATAAAATATTTCATAATGAATAGAGCGTGTAAAAATGATCCCAATAGATTCTGCTACATATGTGGGACGGTTACCATGCCAAATAACCAGTCCCAAATCACTAAATTTGTGAAGACAATGTATAGAGCATACTTTGGAATTAAGCTAGGGGACCAGGACAAAATTTCGCCCCTCATATGTGCTGCAAGACGTGCATTGAAAATTTGAGAAGATGGAGCAAAGGCAGAGCGAAAATCTTTGCCTTTTGGAATTCCCATGATTTGGAGGAGAAGGAAAGGATCACGTGACAGATTGCTATTTCTGCATGACAAACCTCCAAGGTGGGCTTATAAATTTATTTTTCTTAAATATTTTGAAATCCTCTATGAAACTTGACATAATATTCACCATAATGTAATATTCACCATATATAGCATAATATTAACCATAATGGTAATCATACATTTACATATACATATTGTTATAGAAAATACATTTCCACATACATATTGTTATACAAGTTACATTTACATATACAATGATTGTATATTTTCTTTCTTTTTCATTCATATTGTCCCCGAAGGGGACAATATGAATGAAAAAGAAAGAAAATATACAGACTTCATCGACCTATTTCATATCTTACAGACCGCAGCCTTCCCTCACGAGCCGCCACTGTCTGAATGCTTCTTCTATTTCATATGCAAGTTTTATATCCATGTTTCTGGTTTCTATTTTCAGGAGTTAACAAGAAGAATAAACACATTGTTGTATACCCTGACATTCCTTCTGCTATGAGACCTGTACCCTATGGTCCTGGAATTCCAACACCCGACCACCTCAAACCCTGGACTTCGATGATTCTGATGATGAATCAATGACCAATGCCAATGACCAGTCCCAGTCGTATATACCTCAAATACCGCTTCAAATGAGCCGAGGCCTCTCAACCAGGCCACACTTAATGATCTTACCAGGGATTTAGGACTTCCAAATTAGCTGCCGAGATCTTGGGCTCACGACTTCGAGAGGACAACTTGCTGGCTCCGGGAACAACATTCTCTGGTATAGGAAACGAGAGGAAGAATTCCGCAAGTTTTTTGCAGTGCACGAAAATACCTCTTCCTTAGTGTACTGCTGCAATGTTGAGGGCTAATCGAATCCTTGGGCCTGCCATATAACGCATCAGAATGGAGGCTATTTATAGACTCGTCTAAACGAGTTTGAAAGCAGTACTTCTCAACATTGGGAATAGGGTTGCATCAGTCCCTGTAGCACATTCCGTACAACTTACTGAGAGCTACGATAACATGAAAATTTTACTGGATGCTCTCGATACGACCAACATAACTGGAGGATCTGTGGAGATTTGAAGGTAATACTAATATCATAAGTAAACTATTGCTATTGACTATGTTGTTTTTCCAAAGGTTATTTGAGAGCGTATAAGAACACTTAACTTCCCCACAGAAGTGATGCAGTCCAATGCATAGATTTTTTTTATCTGATAGAAACAAATTCTCTAAATTCTTTAAAATTTTCATTTTTTTTCAGATTGTGGCATTTGTATTGGGAATGCAAGGGGGATACACGAAATACCCGTTTCCTCTGCAAATGGATAGCCGAGCGGATGAGAAGCACTATGCACAGCGTGAATGGGCATCCAGAGAGAATTTTGAACCTGGGTCGCATAATGCGTTTCAGTGCCCTTTGTACCACCAACAAAAATTTTGCTCCCACCACTTCATATTAAGCTGGGCTTGATGAAAAATTTCATCAAATCAATGAATAAGGAGGGTTCAGCATTCCGATATCTCGAGAGTAAATTTCCTCATATATCTGATGCTAAACTAAATGCTGGGGTTTTTTGATGGTCCTCAAATTCGAACTTTGATCAAGGATACTCAGTTCGAAAACGCAATGACTCCAACTGAGAAGAATGCCTGGCAGGCATTCAAATCAGTTGTCACTGATTTTCTTGGCAAGCGTAGAAGTCCAGAATACGAGTCCGTTGTCGAAAACTTGATGGAAGCTTTCAAAGCTCATGGGTCGCGCATGTCCATAAAAGCACTTTTTGTGGTCCCACTTGGACTATTTTCCTGAAAATTGCGGGGATTATAGTGAGGAACAGGGTGAACGATTTCACCAAGATATCAAAATAATGGAAGAGAGGTACCAGGGAAACTGGGATATCAATATGCTGGCGGACTATTGCTGGTGTTTGAAGCGAGACGTGCCCGAAGAAAAACACAGACGGAAAGCCAAAAAAACTTCATTCCTTCCTCAATAAACTTTTTTCCATATTCATTGTATGAATAAAAGTATTTATTCACACAATGTTTCATTTTTCACGAGTGTTCTTATAATATTACTCGTATCTACAGTGTTTAAGCTAAAAAAAATCAATAAATTTGGGGATAAAATTGGACTTATAATAAATGGCCAATAGAGAAAAAACCTGACCTGATTGAGGAAAACCAATGTCATTTTCGAATTCAGCATGTCGAATTATATATATGAGTGAAAAACCCTCACAGCAGACAAAAAAATTTCATATGCATACCAGTGTAATGACGTGTTAGGACAAGTCCGTGTTGCAAAGTTTTAAATTTTCGATTCAGTCTTTTTTTAATACCGGGTGTCCGAGAATTATCTGTACAAGTTTTGGCTGTTATTAAAAGTCAACCATGAAGTGTAGAAATTCAGTGTTGTCCCATTTTACAGAGAATCTCATTAAGTTTTTTCTGATACCACGTTTTGACAATTGTTTTAGAAATGTACGCGGGTGACAGACATTGATGATTTAAAAACAAGAATCACAGCTGCTATTGAGCGAATTGATGTGGATATGCTGCAGCGTACATGGCAACATTTGGAGTATCGATTGGATGTTTTGCGAATCACTAATGGTGCACATATCGAATGTTTGTAACAACGTTACTTTAATAAAAGAAACTTTTGAAAATACAGATTCTAAATAATCTTGTTTAAGAATTTTACGTGTGTTATCAAGAATTTTATTAAAAGATGAAATTGTACAGATAATGTTCGGACACACTGGAATTTCTAAAAAACTTGTCAAAACTTGGTATCAGAAAAAACTTAATGAGATTCTCTGTAAAATGGGACAACACTGGAATTTCTACACTTCATGGTTGACTTTTAATAACAGCCAAACATTGTACAGATAATTCTCGGACACCCTGTATGTTACGTCATGACCACGTTCAAACGCCGCTTCTCTGTTAGATCAGCGAGGTTAAGCGACGTTCGGTCTGATCAGTAGTTAGATGGGCGATCGTCCTCTGCATTCAGATGATGCACCAACCCTCAGATAGTTCGGGTCCCACGTATAGCTGTAGGTCCCCTCCATCACACGAGATACTATTATTAGTAATACTAACACAAGTAGTACCTTTTTAGTTAACTTTTAATGCGCCTCAGTGGTGTAGTGGTTAGCATCGCTGACTACGAATCCATCGGCCCCGGGATCGAGACCCAGTGACGGCAGGCGGCGCGCAGCAAAACCCAGCTGTTCATTCCTCCATACAATAAAAATTAGTTGGTAGGTAAATGGGTACCCTGGATAGCCTAGTGATTTAAAACGCTGGGCTGCTGATCGCGGTCGTGAGATCGAGTCCGGGTGAGGACCGCCCGTAGTGGGTCGTAGTTCGGATTCCACGTTAAACAGTAGGTCTAAGATGGAGCAACAAGCTTGACCTTCGTCAGAATGAACAATTCGGACGGAAGCAAAACACTCTTGAAACGGTTTTTATTTATAAATGATACATGATACATATGCGAACTGTACACGGTCCTATTTACGAAGAGGTCCCGGGTTCGAATCGTTAGTAGATGCGCTTTTGTTTTGATGGTAGTGTAACCTTCTTCATAACATCTAAAAATCATATAACGGAGGGGACCTACAGCTTTACGCGAGAGCCGAACCACGGGTCGATACATCATCTGAAATACGAATAATCCGAATAACCGTACGAAATATTGGAATTTATATCTTTGCAATGGTAAACATTCCGTACATCAATTAGATGAGTTCGTACGAACGTGACTATGATTGATAGAGGTAAGTTTGCGCTGCCTCGGGGAAGAAACACAAACTTACGGCACATCTTGCTCCTGAACAATCATGCACCTAGAGTGAGAATAACTGGAGGTGTTTGCAATACAAACTAACGAAAATTGCAATCGATTGAATACGGATATGGATGTCTTTTAGACTAGACTAACGCGGAGCATTGTTGTTTTTAGTAGTGATGAACCACGTACGAAAACCTCGTCACTACATTAACCCCCCTATTTGCTTGGCAATGCTGCTGCGAGCTGCTCGTACCCTGAAATGGAAATATGGGCGAAATGATGATGTATATGAACAAATTTTTTAAACGTTTCATCTTACCCCCAATTAACCCGTAAATTACAAGCGTCTTGGACATTGATCGAGTGAAACACACACACACACACACTTTATATATATATATATATATATATATATATATATATATATATATATATATATATATATATATTGTCTTCCATTTCACAAATGCCATATTTAAATTGAAAATCTGTTCTTCATACTTTTACATTCTTCAAAAAAGATAGAAAATACTAATAAAAGCCATTCACTTGGAATTAATATATTGTTTGATCATATATATATATATATATACACACACACACACATACATATATATATATACACACGTGTATATATATGGTG
The DNA here is from genome assembly GCA_023014485.1 of Bathynomus jamesi. Taxonomy (NCBI): domain Eukaryota; kingdom Metazoa; phylum Arthropoda; class Malacostraca; order Isopoda; family Cirolanidae; genus Bathynomus; species Bathynomus jamesi. The sequence goes on from JAJOZX010001655.1 coordinate 816,712, forward strand.
GAATCTAAAGCAAGTTTGGTCGGTATAGGCGAAATATATACGCATTTAAAATCTAAATGCAGGAGTTTGTTTGATAAAGTTCTTAAAGAACTGAAGGACGCGCACACACTCCTTCAGAATTGGTTCCAAAGAGAATAGCCAAATAGGAAAGTTTTTTGCCGAATCTGCAATATATATATATATATATATATATATATATATATATATATATATATTGGAATAAAAGAAATCGTGTTTTTTTTTTATTTATTGAAAAACTTTTTGGTTGAATGATATAATCTATAGTTCATATATATATATATATATATATATATATATATATATATATAGCATAGGGTGTTCCATAAGTTCGGTCTCCGAGGAAAATTTATTTTAAATTAAATTTCACGGAAGTAATACAAATGTTCAAATTGATGTCTTGTTTTGGGACCTCCGTCTTTTTTTTTTCTGAGGTGTAACTCATTTCCATATTAGCCATTGCGTGTTATTTTACTTGCAACCCCCCCCCCCCACCCCCAAAAAAACAAGAGCTCGATTTGAACATTTGTTTGTTTTAGTTCTAATGTACTAGTTTTGTAAATATATTTTAAAATAAATCTTCCTGAGACCGGTATATATATATATATTCTTCCACGAGGGACAGACTGCATATACCAGTGGTGGCGAGCCTATGGCACGCGTGCCCATTTAGGCACGCGATCAAATTTGCCTGGCACGCCTAAGCATAGAAATTGTTATCCAAAAAATGAGTATAAAATAATAGATTTAATGTTTATAATTTGGTGTAATATATATATAAACTTTGGTGGGCACGTGAAGTTATTTGACTTATCTAAAAATTGGATTCCTTACTATGGAATGGTTAATTAATTATTTTTAGGAGAAAGTGATGAATGATGAAATTTTCTAATTAATCAATGATTAACTGATTAAAAATTAAATACTTCTGAAAAGAGTAAGAAAGAGCTTTATTGTTTCTGTTGCGTGAGATAAGACCGAAGAAAACATTTTGCTCATTTAGTTTGCTTTAGTTCATGAAATTAGACATGGGCGGATTAGACAGTTTATACGCCGCAAAAAGGTGCCAAATTCAAATGATACATTACAAAATTTAAGGTAAAATGCTGGTGAAATTATGAGGAAAATTAATCATTTCCCATCATTTTCTATATATATATATATAGATAGATAGTAAAAATTAATGAAAGCTTACCTGTTGCCACTATATTTGTTATAATGAAGCACGTAATTGCAATTTTGTAACATAGAAAACGTTTCATGATATTTGATTTATCATATAAACTTTTTTATTTTTTTAATATATTTATAATTTATCGCTTTACAGTTGAATAAGATAACACGAACTATACTAAAATATCTCTATTTTGCCTTGATCAGTACGAATTAATTCTGATTATAGCCAATTTAGGTTAATTTTTATGCCTATAATTTATACGCCATTGAATATTTTCAAAGAGAGTTTAGGCCGAATGCTGTCTTGCCCAGGTCCTTTCTTAGAATGCGGTTTTGGAGCTTGAAATGCGATGGTTTTCCCTCCAAAGATACTAGACTCCGAAATTACTCTTTTTACAAATATAAATTATGTATTTGTAATTATATTTTTATGAATATTTTATGAATTTGTGACATTTTAGTTTCTTGTTAAGTCTTATTTAATCATTATAAACATTTGTTTTCTTTAGTACGACATTTTTGTATGTTGTATTTGGAAAACGAAGATTTCTCGAGCTCCCATTGGTTAAGATGTCTAACGGATTAACCAATCAGAAAGGGTTTTCTTGGAAGGTAGGCTTTAGACTTATAAATCTCAATTGCAGGAATTTTCTTTGCATCAAGTTTGCAATATTAATCAGAGAAGCTTTTCAAAACATTGATTTCATATTATATATATATATACTCTCTAATGTTTTCCTCTCTCTCTCTCTCTCTATCTCTATATATATATATATATATATACACCATTTACGTGTGGTCGCGCCATTGAAATGCAAATATTTAACAGATAAACGAGAATACAAACGCTGACCAGGAAGTTCATATGTGGTTGCAGATAAGCTAATACAAAGAGCTTCCTCGCAATATGAGGTCCAGTGTGACCATCGCCAATTACGTCAGTTTTTCACAACCCTCGAACTACGCTTTATTTGCATGAACTGAGCTTCAGTGAAAGCTCGGGGAAAACTCCTACTTACAGCCGCCAAAATAAAACAAAGGTTAGTCTGAGGTAAGATGATATATAGACCTATGGCATTTTTTAGATTTTTTTTTTCCGTTCTTGGACGAGTCGTATGGCTAATCTAGAATCTTGTTTGCGGTCTCGGTTCAAGCAGGGTCTTTCCGGGTACCCTCAAGCCTGCCATGAATAAATTGGGAACACACTGATCGTCAGTTGCTAAAATATAGACCAACCCACATCTGTAGTAGCCCTAAATGAAATTTTAACTAGACTGTGACAAACATTTGACCCGAAACTGGCACAGCGATCAGGCCAACTAATGCGACCCATTGCGCTCACTAACAAATCTTGACCATACACCTTAAATGTGTTTTATGTACAGTTTCGGAAGTTAATTCGCCTAAAAATCTAAAAAAAAATTAAAAAGCATAAGAAATTACTAATCAGTAGAGATTGGGTTCTGTTTCTGAAATTTTACGAATGACACCAAAAGGAAGAAAATATACAAATAAAAACTCGATGCTTCAGTTAAACCCCCTGATCCCCTTTCTGGATCCGCCTATGCTCCATATGAAGGTGTTTTCACTTATTTCGTCACGACTGTTATACCCAAAATGAGAACAGTATTTAACAATGCCCTTTTATTTGCTAATTCAATTTTTAGTTTCATACCCAAGAATGAAAATGAAAACTTGTTACGTGGTCAAACTTTCAGCTCTAAATTTTGTTGGACAGGTTCACCCTGTATCCATTGACAAACTAATTAACATAATTTGTCAACACTTAACAAGTTTAAACGTGTCTTGAGTATTACTTATAATGAATGAAAACAATTTTGTCTCCTCGGTGGTATAGTGGTTAGCGTCGCTGACTACGAATCCATCGGCCCCGGGATCGAGACCCGGTGACGGCAGCCGGCGCGCAGCCAAACCCAGCTGTTTATCCTTCCACACAAAAAAGTGGAATGGGTGGCCTCGTGGTTAAAACGCTGGGCTGCTGGTGGGGCGTGGTTCGGATCCCACCTTAAACTGTAGGTCTAAGGTGAAGTGAAAAGCTTGACCTTCGTCAGAATGAACAATTCGGGCGGAAGTAATACGGCACTATGCCAATATGGACAGTGCCTGAAGTTGTCAACAAATAAAGGAACGTTCGTTTAACATACCCATAAATTGGGGGTACTTTACACTGAAAGAACAAGGGCATAATAAATCTTTGTCTAGTGGACAAATTTGTGATGTCACCCACCACTGCCAAAATTTTTTTTTTTTAATTACTAGACTCAAATTGAGAACAACGAAATTACAATTCATTTTGCAACCTCTCAATAATAATAATAATTGGGGTTGTTTAAACCTTTTCTACATCATCTAACACAGAAACAGATCTAACGTCGCTTAACGTTGCTAATCTAACGAGAAGCGGTGTTGAAACGTGGTAAAAAATGTACCCATTTTGTTTAAAAGTGCGGATGACTTTTCATGCATGCAAGATTTTAAGAGATCCAAAAAGCGGAGTGCTTTCATACGTACAACGGAGGCTACAGTCCCAGCCTCATACCGTCTTTTATATACACCAGAAGAGGCCCTTATTGAGAATTAAAAACCAATGAGGATCGAACACGCGTCGTAAAATATCATAGCCATTGCTTTAACTAATAGGGACATCGCAAATTCTTATAAAAATATGTCAGTAAAATCTTAATAGCATTTGACCATGCTTCAGTTATCTTTGTGTGTGTGTTAGGGTGGCCAGACGTCCGGTTTTAGGCGGACAGTCCGCCTTTTGAGCACTCTGTCCTTAGGGTGGCCATTTCCAAAAAAGGAGGACACTACGTATGTGGCCGTACGTTAACATATATATATATATGTTAACGTACGGCCACATACGCAGTGTCCTCCTTTTTAAATGGCCACCCTAGTGTGTGTGTGTGTAGACAGCAATATATATGAAAATAGATGGCGGTTTGAATGGCAGGTATTCTCGTGTTCGGCGATTAGCGTGCGAAGGAACAAAAAGAATGATGCTCCCGACAAATTTTTCACTTCAAGAATTTTTCATAGACCTCACAAAAACTATTTAAGTTTTTTTCGCATTTTTCAAAATAATTCGTCTTAAATTTCAATTTTTACCATTGTTTACTATATATATATACACACACACACACACATACAAACACACAGACACACACACACACACACACACCAATTTTATAGATATTTATATACTTCATAGCACAAATAAAAGACCCTTTATAACAGCATATATGTATGTATATATACACACACACACATATATATATACATATAACAGTTGGCCGAAGAAAATTTATTGGTAAGGCTATCATGGACATGAATGGCAAATATGAAATATTTCCCGGGCATATATACGATACCCTTCCCAAAAAACAACGTTCACCTTTCATATCGGAAGCAAAAACCTTTCGCGGGAAATAAATCGGTTCTCAGTCTTTATTTATTGTCCAAGAGGGAAAAGCAAGAGTGGGGAATACGGACAACAAAGAAACAAGGAAAAAATAAGTAAAAATAGCGACAAAGTGGTCCCTAACTTTTCCTAAATGAAGATCTATTCTCAAAGATTTGTACTTTTTTGACTCAATATCATACGTGCAATACAGAAAATAGGTTTAAAAATGTCTTTCACACTAAAGTACGTGACCATACTTGCTTTGTTCCAACTGTTATATTATTAATGCTCACTGAACGAGATATAATATAGTGTATTGTTAATATACTTTGATCCCATATTTGCTTGGCAATGTTGCTGCGAGCTACCCTGAAATGGGCAGAATGGTGCTCTGTGTTAAAAGATGTTTAAAACTTAAACTATGAATACAGCGATAATTATTATTATTATATATATATATATATATATATATATTTTTTTTTAACTGCAAACACGCAGTATAATTAACGTAAAGAACGACGCTTGTATAGGAGAATATTCCGCGCAAGATGAGGAGGGAGAACGAAACAAACAAATGAAAAAATGAGGTATGTAGGAGAATTACGGCATTTGATCGAGTGAGGCCCATGGTGTAATGGTTATCATATCTGACCGGCAATCGGAAGATCCCGGGTTCGATTCCCGGGTGGTTACCTCATTTTTTCATTTGTTTCGTTCTCCCTCCTCATCTTGCGCGGAATATTCTCCTATACAAGCGTCGTTCTTTACGTTAATTATACTGCGTGTTTGCAGTTAAAATGTATATAATGTACGGCATGCGGGAGGTGCCCCCTTGGGGCATTGGTTTCTGCGCGTATGTAGGAGAATTACGGCATTTGATCGAGTGAGGCCCATGGTGTAATGGTTATCATATCTGACCGGCAATCGGAAGATCCCGGGTTCGATTCCCGGGTGGTTACCTCATTTTTTTCATTTGTTTCGTTCTCCCTCCTCATCTTGCGCGGAATAATCTCCTATACAAGCGTCGTTCTTTACGATATATACATATATATATATAGTGGCCTACGGATCACCGATTTAATGTGGCTAAGAAAGTAGGCTTACTATAATTTATGAATGATACTGAAATGAATAATTAGGGGTCACCAGTAGTGATGAAAGCTGGTATTGAAAAAACCGGTATTTATACCGGTATTGGACAAGAGACACGATACCGATATCGTGATTATCGATACCGGGTTTTCGGTATTGAAGAACTGCCTATTGTCTTTATTGTGGGAGCAATCAGCAAACGGCAAGTTAACAAAGATTTGTTTTTTGTAGGATTTTGTGACCAATGTGAGTAGAAATAATGATTTACTTTCATACATAACTTACACATGCAGTATATCTTTGAGGGGCGTCATTAGTGTATGTCACAATTTATCATTTGTTATAATATTATGTTATTGACGTTATATGACGTGTCCGTTTTTCTGAAAAGGGAAACTATCATCCAAAACTCTCGCCTTAAACATTTGAAATCGTATAAATACGTATTGAAACGTTCAAAAACGTTTTTTACACGATTCCAAAACCTTGCGTTGCTTTTTTAGATTCGTTATTGAGTTCATTCAGATTTCGAATTTCGTACTACAGGGTGTCCCGTAAGTCTGGACCCATAGGGAAAAATAATAAAATTACAAAATAGTCCAAAAATTTATTTATAATATATATATTTTTTTTTTTATTATTATTTTTATTATTTTTTTATTATGATCTTACTCCGCTGGAGTTTTATTTGTGGGGCCACTTGAAAGCCAAAGTGTACGAGGTCAAACTTCAGAACATTTTCCACCTTAAAGCACGCATTGTGGAGGCGTGTCAAGAAATTTCTGCGACTGTGATTCAGAAAGTGCTGTCGCAGTGGAGATTGCGTCTTCAACTATGTGTGCGACACAACGGCGGACACTTTGAACAGATTATGTAATAAATTTTTGGACTATTTTGTAATTTTATTATTTTTCCCTATGGGTCCAGACTTACGGGACACCCTGTAGACGCTTGCAGTGGTTGATTGATGCGCATATTTCACGAGTTAAATTTTGTAATTTTGTTACGTGCGCATTGCAGTCTTGTGATATGGGAATAAGCTATTTCTTACTTTAAATAATCTACCCCTTCGAATCTATTACAAGAATGTCAAAAAATCAATAAAAAAAATCAATGCTGTACAAGGCATTGCTTTCCATTAAACCCACTAGTGTAGAATCAGAAAGAGCTTTTTCTGCTCCTGGCTTATTTCTGACCAAGCTAAGATCAAATCTCTCTGAACAATCATTAGATAGTCTTTGTTTCCTCAAAACTTACTTCCAAAACCAAAATAAGAAATAAATATGCAAAATTATTAATAAGCTTTTTTTTTTAAATTGTTATTTTTCCCTTTTATCTTTGGTTATCTGATATACTTAATCATTATAAATAGTCCTTCCTTTTTCCTGCCTTTCCCTAGGAGCTGCTGTTCAAACTTTTTTCAATCAATGGTATTTTTCCTTTGGTGTCGGTGACAGAATTTAAAAAGTAACTAGTTTTTATTGTCGTTAATGTGGGGAGTACTACAGGTCCTGCAGGCTTGTGGGAGGGTTGGTTGGCACTTGACAGGGTGACACCCAAAAAAATCATAAATTATTCTCTACATAAAACCGGTATCAGTAAAATAATTGTTCAAATACCGGTATTAAAAATTGTCGGTATTATTTCATCCCTAATCACCAGTTTGGAAATACAGCCCAAACGAACAATATTTAATAGAGAGAGAATTACTTTGTTTTGTGTTTAATTAGGAAAATAAATCATTTATTTGTTTACAGCTATTAACATTTCAATAAAAGTAGTTATAATGATTAACAATTATATAACGACATTTATACTATGCTAAAGATGACTGGTTTTCTTAGCAATAAGGAATGGTTATACAGTCTAATTGTTAAGTAAATACGCTAATTCAGATAGGCTAATGAGATATGCAGAGTGAACACAGAATAAATAATGAAGCCTATTGATAACTGAAATAATGAAAGTACGGTATGGTACAGTAAATGGATTAGGTCATAAAAATGTAATACATTAAAGGAGCACGTAAACAAACTGATACAAATACAGTAGATAAGTGAATATGGTAAAATAACTGTACAGGCCTACCGCAGTCGTAATGAGAAAGTTAGTTTGCCGGTTACTTGCGTACACTTTTGGGTATAGCCTATTCGCGAGGCTGCGGTTACACTGTGTAGGCTACGCGGTAATTGCTTAACACGAAGGTAAAGGTAGGCCTGTGGATTGTAGTTTCCTAGAAGGTTTACGGACCTGGTCTTCGAAGGATTGATTCTGCAGGCGGACTGGCCTTACCGGCGAGAAGATGAGTGTTGAGAGCCGGTAGAGACTTGTTGAAAAGGGAGCCAACGGAAACGCCTGCAGCAGTGATGTTGTTTCTTGCAGAATGAAATTGTAGAGGGCCTTACTTGATGATAGCCTTCGTGTATGCTCGACCGGAGCCTTGAAGGAACAGCGGGTGGCGTGACGAGTGGTGCTACTGGCGAAGGTGCTGAGAGTGAGCCGTGACGACCAAAACGAGAAAATGGCAAGTGAGTGTGATTTGAGAAAGAACCAGCATTTTTATAGGCCTTGGCGACATCCTCTGGTGGTCGTTTCGGAAAATACCACAAAATCTGTGTTTCCTGTGTGGGCCTGTTTCATGTCCACGTGTATAGCCTTTGTTTTGATTTCCCGATGTTTGAGAATGGTGGGGAAAGGAATTTCTTTGTCTGACCTCTACATATATATAACCTTTGGTAAGCTTCCGCCCGAATTGTTCACTCTGACGAAGGTCAAGCTTTTCACTCCACCTTAGACCTACAGTTTAACGTGGAATCCGAATCACGCCCCATCAGCACCCCAGCGTTTTAACCACTAGGCCACCTAGGGTGCCCATTTATCTACCAACCACTTTCTTTATTGTGTAGCAGGATGAACAGCTGGGTTTTGCTGCGCGCCGGCTGCCGTCGGGTCTCGAACCCGGGGCCGATGGATTCGTAGTCAGCGACGCTAACCACTACACCACCGAGGGGCATTATATATATATATATATATATGTATAGAAACGACGTAAGTATAGAGGAATGTTCTGCACACGAGGAAGAGCAATAACGAACAAATGAAAAATGAGGTCCCCGCCCGGGAATCGAACCCAGGATCTTCCGATTGCCGGTCCGATATGCTAACCACTACACCACAGGGCACAATAGTCAGAAGTCGTAATTCTCCTACATAGGGCAGAAACCAATGCCTTGAGAGGGCACCCTCTATACTTACGTCGTTTCTATACATTAATATACTGCGTGGTCATTGCAGTTAAATGTACATATTCACGATTTGCGAGGGTGCGCCCTCAAGGCATTGGTTTCTGCCCTATGTAGGAGAATTACGACTTTTGACTATTGTGCCCTGTGGTGTAGTGGTTAGCATATCGGACCGGCAATCGGAAGATCCTGGGTTCGATTCCCGGGCGGGGACCTCATTTTTCATTTGTTCGTTATTTCTCTTCCTAGTGTGCAGAACATTCCTCTATACTTACGTCGTTTCTATACATTAATATACTGCGTGGTCATTACAGTTAAATGTGTATATATATATAGAGAGAGAGAGAGAGAATATTGCTTTTTATTTTAGATTTTCACAGTGGAAACGTTTAAAAAAAATATGCGTCCATCTTCAGTGTCAAGGAATGTAGGTCAGTGAATACTGGTTTCCCTGTAAGCGAAGTGAGGTTTTGTAGGTTCGACTCCCGATGATGCTGATATTATTATTATTATTATTAATAATACAGGAATTAGGGCAATGGGTCGCATTAGTTGGCCTGAGCTCTGTACCAGTTTGTGGTTCTCTTATTTTATTATCCATCTTCAGGTATGACCTAAAATTAGGATGATTTCATAGAGTGAGATAAATTCTAAAGCAAAAATTTAAAATATACAAAAACTTTTTTTTTTTAAATGAATTTTAAAAAAATAAAATTTAAGAACCAGTAAAAATCCGAGACCAGTTTTCACAAATTTAAAAGTTACAAAAGAAAAATTTCAAATTTCAGTTGATTTTTTAAAAATATTTGAAAAATAATGAAAAAGTATCAAATGATAAAATAATTTTAAAAGTTAAAAAAAAAAAACGGGTTTATTGTCTTGTGAAAAAATGTAAATTTTCTTTTTAAAAAGTTTAAAAAAAAAAGTTAAAATGTTTAAGGGATATTGTTAACTTATTAAAAATATTGTTAAAAATATACAAACCAATTTGAAATATTAAGTAAGCTTAGATAGGAGAACTGTGGTTAGCGATTTTGGCGCCCTCTACAAAGCGGTGTTCATGCGAATATACACCAAAGAGAATTTTCATTATTAATAATAACTCGTGACGATGGATATCAACTGAACTTCAGCAAATATGAGGGGGGCAAGTCGTTACAGTTCAAGGAATATCTTCATCAGAATCAGAGGTCCTCAGCTCAGTATCACAAGGAACAGTATTAGCTCCATTATTCTTCATAATTATGCTGACTGACATAGATGAGGACGTTACCAGATACAGCACAGTAATATCCTTTGCCGATGACACAAAGATTAGTAGAAAAATAAGAAACCCAGAGGATAGAGGATCTCTACAAACAGACATAAACAGAATCTACAATTGGTCGGAAGACAACAGTATGAAGTTTAACACAGAAATTTCAACTGTTAAGGTACAGAAAAAGGGAGGACCTAAAAACCATGGAATACTACACCCCAAATAAACAGGAAATTCAGAGAAATTCTAAAGCAAAAGATTTACGAGTTATAATAACTGATGATGCAAAATTTGAAACACAAAATAAGATAGCAGTAAACAGAGCAAAGAGAATAACGGCAAATACTGAGAACTTCCTCTATTGAAAAAACTGTCATACCCAAATTGGAATACTGTTCGGTCCTAACATCTCCATATAAAAATGAAGACATTAGTCAGCTACAAGGGATTCAGAGAAACTTCACAGCCAAAATCAATGGGTGCAAAGAACCAAATTACTGGAAAAGGTTAGGTACGTAATTAAACCTATATTCACTAGAAAGAAGAAGAGAGAGATACACCATTATTTACACTCTGAAAATAATGGAGAAACTAGCCCCTAATCTTACTCTGAACCCTATAACCCCCCCCCCCCCCCAAGCACAGTGGAAAGGAAGTAGAAAAGGAAAACTGTGTCGTGTTCCCAAATTAAAGGCCAGACAGGGAACATCCTCAACCCAAAAGGAAAATAGTTTTGTTGTGAGAGGACCAAGATTGTTTAACCAGCAGCCCAAGGAACTAAGGAACATAAGTGGTGTTGCGGTGGACATCTTCAAAAGATTAGACACCTGGCTCAAAACAATCCCAGATGAGCCGGGCGTACGTGACTAAGTGAGATGGAGAGTACAAGAAACCAACTCTACTTCACCAGGCCAACTCGAGAGGAGGGTCGACAAGCTTGACCTTCGTGAAACGAGGAATCATCGCACGGAACATTTGAAAGGTTGAAAGGTTTAATCGCAAATCCCGATGCAATTTGTAATTATTCAATACAATAGATTAATAGTTTATTTAATTATGAAATAAAGGTACCATATACAATACCATATTGTAAGCGTGTTTAGGCTTGGGTTTGAATTTAGCCTCGTTGTGAACTGTAATGCAAAGTGTATGACAGGCGTACATAGTTTTTCCATAGAAGGAAAGCCGTGGATGAAAATGACATAAATTGGGAATAGACCAAATTGAAAATGGCTCCTTTTATAATCTCATTCTCGGTTTTCCTACTCTTGGTCCCGGAATGAAATGGATATGACGTTGGGTGGAATCATACCGTTGATGTTACAACACAGCAGAATATCCCCTCTTAAAGTCGTTTTCTGTTTCATTTTAAAAGGAATTAGTTTTGAATTTGAAATAAAGTAATGGCCAGTGGCTGATTCAAAGAGTATGGCAGATGTACTGAGACCCCCCCCCCCCCATAAGAAACAATATAAAAATAATATATTGAGGAACAGTTGAATGGATTAGCATTGTCGTACATCCATCGTGACACAGATAATTGAAAGAGTTTTAGATGAAATAATTGACCTTTTTGTTTGCAGTTAACGTAGAAGTCCACTTTGAAATGACATAAACTGTAATAATACACGTAAAATCTGTATCATGAAAAATTCTGTTCAACTCAGAAATGTTTGAGTTTATTCTAAATTCAACTAAAAAAGGGTATGAAAAGTATGTCAAAATACTTCATTTTGATAATTGAAGTCATCCTCTGAATTCCCTTAAACTTCCATTTTGCTAAATTATAATTTAATTGGTAAACCCGCGACACCCCATCTTGAATCCACCACTGGTAATAACAAATGGTCAGTATCTTCCATGAAAGAGTTAGATGTAGAAGAGTTGCATATATGATGACGTACTTTCATTACGTCATAAAGTACACAAAATTACGTTGCGTTCACAGGCATTTGGTGTCGCCAATTTGTTTTCGTTAAGACAGTGTGACAGAAATGATGCTCACTCGTGTACTAAAGATAGAAATTTGAACATAAATCGAACTGTACCTACAACCTACAATAACCACAACTGTTCAGAAGAAATAATAATAAATTACGTGAACACGTACAACCCCTTACTCTGGTGTACAGGGAATCACGGTACAATTCTTCTTTAAAAGGACGGGTATGGACAAATTCCTCGCAGAAACAATGTCACCGAAAAGCCTGTAACCTAATGCTTCAATAACATCTCCACATTCGTCTTCAAGATCTTTCAGTATCTTTTCTGGAATTACTTTCCTCCATAACTGCCAGTCTTGCGTTGATTTGGTTTCAGTGCCAAACTTGCCTATTGTTAAAATTCCATTTCCCTTTTTCTTCATGCTTTTCCTTATAAAATATGTCCAATCATATGGAAGTTTTGGTGGTACTTCATCGCCATAAATAAAACGCCACAATTCCAAAGATTTCCCTGCGAATTATTGAACAGAAAATAAATTAAAAAGAAGTAATTTGCATTAATTAAACCTTTAATTTATAAACAATGATTAAAAATATATTTACATTAATTACATTTGCAATAACCATTCCAAAATTTTGTAAAATATTATGAAAAAATTGAATGTAAAATTTAAGTAAATTCAAAACATTTAAACATAAAATGCTAAAAATTAATAAATGGTTAGATTTTAGATAAAAGAAGAATAAGAATTAAATGTAGGCAATACAGTTTAACGCGAATACAGGGTGATCTAAAAATGTGTTCGAAAACTAATTTATTGCACATTACTTTCTGAGCAAACCTTTTCGGTACTTTACGTTGGTCACAGTATAAAACGTGAATCTTGAATATTACTCAATCATAAGTCTACTTTGGGCAAAGGCAAAGAGTCGTCCCAAAATATTAAAGATAGAATGATTGATTTGTGTAGTGATGGAAAGCCTGTTGGGAAGATTGGTGAATAACTTGCTCTGCTTTTTACCTACGTTTCAAACGCCATTCGTAAGTGGAAGTACTTTGGAATCACCAAACGGCGCTCTTGTAGTGAGCGACCATGAAAGATTCCCAACCGCCGTGCTGTTCGTAAAATCATCAAAGAAGCTACATCTATTCCTCGGCTAAATTCAATTGACTTAAAGCATTCTTTGAACCAAATTGGAGTCGATGTTCATCCCTCCAATGTATGCACGACTCTGGACGAGTTGCAAGGAGAAAATCACTGCTGAAGAAAACTCGCAAGGATACTCGTTTAAAGTATATACCAACGACCATCGAAATCATGGAATTGACTAAGACAGTTCTGTGGACTGATGAGACCAAGATTCAGCTCTTTGGCCACAGTGATCAACGGTATATCTGGAGGGAGTCTGGTAAAGCACTTGAACTAAAAAACACTATACATGGTCAAACATCGTGGTGGCAGTATTGTTTTGTGGGGCTGTTTCAGTGCTCCTGGGTTTGGTAGATTTATAGAAATGAACGGATACATGCATTCCAACAAATATGATGAAATCTTGGAAAATGTCATGCCTTCAGTTCGTCAGCTTTCTATGGGTTGCATTTTTATTATGCAGCAGGACAATGATCCGAAACAAATGAGCAACTCTACAAAGGCCTGGTTAAAGAAGAAGAAATGGAAGCTTTTGGAGTGGCCAAGACAGTCGCCAGATCTCAGTTTGATTGAGCGTTTGTGGTTTGATGATCCGGTGGAATATTATCGGGGCAAGGACATGTGTCGTTACATGGGGAAAGCGCGCGCACACACACACACACACCGGAACTCGCACAAGGAGAATAAAAGATTGTAACTCGTCCCTCCGTCAGAGAAGTGCAGGACTTGCACTCTTTCTGCTCGGCAGTGTTCGTCGAACGAAGAGGAAACTAGCCTCGCTTGGCAAACCCGCAAAATGCGTCTCAACAACAGAAATACCGTCCACCTTCAGAATAAGGCTGCGTCGTGGCCAGTGTCGTAACACCATTTCCAGTGAATCAGCGAAGTTAAGCAACATCGGATTTGGGCTGTAGTTGGATGGGAGGCCATCCTCTGCGTCAAGATTATGTAGCGACAATTGGTTCGGATCCCACGTAAAGCTGTAGGTCTCCTCCGTCATATGACCTTAGATGTTGTGAAGGTTAAACAACTTCATCAGAGCCTCACCACTTACAGTCCGTCACCGTAACCATTGAGTTAGCGAGCGCTCCAGCTGCAAACAATAATAATGTTTGGGGTTAACCTCCCTCGTAATGACGAAGGGTCATGTGACGGAGGGAGATTACAGCTTTACGTGGAATCCGAACCAGCTAAAAGTTGTTCGGTCATTTCAACGCAAAGGAAGACCACCCATCCAACCACAGGACAGACCCAACGTCGTTTGACCTAACTTATTTAACGAGAATCGGTGTTGCGACGTTGGCACGACATAGTCGGGTTATAAATAACGAATGGCTTCGATTTATTAATCTAAAAATCTTTGTATAAAGATAATATTCATTTGAGTCCAGTAATTTATGAAGAATTCGCAGGTTTTTATTTTCCATTGTAGCTAAATGTGGACATAATATACAGTATCACAGAGAGGACCTACAGCCTAATTTCAACTACGAATTAAGTCCCACTAAGGAAGATCTATACTGAAGAAGCACCTCATACTATGAATTGTGAACTTAGACTCAAACACGTTTCAAGAAAAGATTAAATCTGAAATTTGTCTCTGGTTAGTTTGTTGGTTGGTTCATTGACTCCTATCTCATTGGTCTTGAATGTTTCAACCATCTGAATAGCTACAAATTCTGCTCTTTTCTTTGGCACTGAGGGTAGTTCTTACCGAATGGATTTTGAGCGATGTCTTCATATCTGAGGAAAAAAATTCGATGGGGAAAAAGCCTCTTCAGAGTTGGGTGGAAAATCATGTCTTCTCTCAGTCTGGCGCACATTATAATACTTTGTAGTTTCATTTCCTTGTCCATCTTTTGAAGAGAGTTACTTGTTCCTCGGGGATCTCTTACCAGGTGAATCACCTGAAAAAAAAAAAATCGTTACAGGTATTTTTCCGTCACAAATGAAAAAGATAAAAACAAATTGAGAACTGTTGCTCGTGTCTAGCCATTTTATGGCACCCGATAACACGTTTTCCTTTAAGCGATTGTAAACTGAGGATTATTACGTCACACAATATTTTTTGCTCTGGTTCGTTGAAGAAGCTGAAGGGAATAGTTTAAGGGTGAAGTCACTGAAGTGTACAAATTGTAGAATCACTTAATAAACGCCTTCCTCTATTATTTAACTTTTTCAAATTTAAATATTGAATTTCAGGAAATTAATATAATATAGGTAACTAATCAATTTGATAATTTCGTTGGTAGCATTTAAACAAGAGGATAACAGACACATTTTTTTTCTCTAATCCTTTTTAGCGTAAAAAATAAATGTCGAACACAAATATAAGTGAATATATGTGTAATGTAAGAAATATGAAATATAGCCATAGGTGATCAGTCTGATCATTTATTATATTTTCAAAGGAAAACTTACCTTCAAATTCTCCAGCGATGGTTTCATCAAAAGTTGCTCTGCTTCACTAAGAAGTAAATGCACTGCCTTAATGTAGAAATATAATATTACATATTACACAATTATGGAAATAAGTTGTCCCAACAAATAAAATCTATAGAAAAAATACTGAAAACCTCGAAACACCGAAAAATTAATAATTAGTTGATTTTTATTATTGAGTACTGAATACGCTGTTATTTTGTTGGTCATTGTTTTATTCATCGAATTATGAAATATTTGTAAAATTTTAAAATTTTCAATAGTTTTGCATAAATTTTATGTTGAGTGAAATAAAATAAACTCAAGTTATTCTGAATTGATGACTATTTCTATGAAGTAAACGTAGTGATGATAAATTTCTAAAGGTTTTTATTCATGCTGACTCGGGGCCCCTACATACCCTACTTCTTTGGGAGATATTGGACGTGGCTGTTATCTTTTATTTATTTTCAACTGATAAAGACATTGGCGGATCTAAATTTAAATTTTTTGTTCTTTGTTTCTATTTCAAAATAGTACAAAATACCCGATTTACGATACTAATTATCGTACCTCCGTCATTCACCAATTCCTTAGAAAAGAAACGAATGAACATAGACCTAGAGGAAGGAAAAAAGAGACGATCAAGAATAGAGAAAGGAAAAGATAGATAAAATGGGAAAAAGAAAAGATAGAAAATGTGATGAATAAATAAGGAGAAAATAAAGGAATAATTTGAATGAAGAAAGTAAAATTAATGTTTGAAGTAAAGAAAAAAAAGAATATTATTGAATTTTAACTTTTCCATTTAGAGATTCGCTTAATATGGAATAAGATAAATAAGAATGAATCAATACGCAACACAAACTCTTATTGAAAATGCGTAATAAAATAATTAAGTATCATTATTAACGCTGCGGGTAATGTTGAGTAGCGAGAATATTATTGTATAGTTGCCCGTTTTCCTCTCGTGATTCATAATCTCATCATTATTAGGCATTATCCGTCCATAAATTCATTATATTATAGAGTATTGTTATTGATCGTAGGATATGATGAATTCTATAAGAGTCATTGAAATAAAACTCGTGTCTGAAGACTACGATTTGTACTATAATTCCGTGAAACGTCACATATTCTACTCATTTGCTATAAATTGATAAGTTTTTAATTTGTGTTGTATTTGCGTTGTATAATTTGTGTTATATTATGTTCTTATACCTTATATACACCTTAGATGGTATCAGAAATATACTGAAAGCTTTGCTTAAGGTTTGCCGAATAAAATATGTTAGTCTCGTCCCAGGCTTTCTCTTCATTAGAAAACTTAGATTCCCTTCCAACAAAATGATCAACTAAGTAATCACTACGTTCTTTACTCAGCAATCATCAGTGGCCTATTAAAGGGGGGTAGCCAAGAAGAGCCTCATGGTCTTGAAGCGGCCCTGCATACCAGAAAAATTTTTGTTTCATATATTTTTGTTTTATGTACAGTATTTTGATTTTACTCATTTCATATTATTTCTTAAATACATTTTATTTTGTTGTAACAAAAACTGCTGCTTGTATTTCGGTTTATGAGCTTATGAAAAAATTACGTGAAAATTATATAATTTTTTTTTTTTAACTATTGGCTATAGGATTTAGTCAAAGATAAATGGATTATCAGTCTTATTAAATTGAAATTAAACTAAGGTAAATATATTTTTTAGCTTCCTTAAAATGCGAAGTGCCCCTATTCGCTCCGAATAGTTATAGTTGCCAACTGCTGTCAATATCTTTGACAAAAACTAATGTACAATCAAAGTCTTCATGTGATTGAAGTCCCACGGTTTCTGGTCGTAGACTCTATCTTTGATTATACCTCACATTGAATAATCACATCACATTGATTATTCAATGTAAGGTATAATCAAAGATAGTCTACAGCCAGAGGAAACATCGGAACTTGGATCACGTGAAAACTGATACGCCAAGAGTTCGAGACGTTGAATAATAACAAAGAGCTCTGTCGGGCTATTTGTTGTTCAGTGGTTCAAAGATGTAGCGTCTGTATTGAACATGATAGAGGACACTGAACAATTTCTGTAATAAATAATAAATATTATTCTCCGCAAGGTGAATTCATTATTCTCGGTAAAGCGACTTACGCCCCACCACGTACATACAAGTACGGGGCTCCAATAAACCTTAGCCCCCCGCCCATGGCCTAAACCATTAGAGGTACAGTAAAACTAAACATACCTTACAAAAGAGAATTTAATCCTGCATTTCATGAGAAACAATTAAAACTTGTGTTCCCGCCATTGGCTTCCAAGACAGCCTGAATTCACTTTGGGTAGCTTGCCAAAAGTGACGTGAATAGATCTTGATCGTTACGCAAATTTACTGAAACAGTTTCAATGTGTTGCGTCATTGTATCCTTCGAAAATCGATTTGCTGCAGGTTCTTGAAACAAGAGACATTCAACCTTGTCCTTTATAACTGATCCAATGTGTTCACAGACGTTCAGGTCAGGAGAATTTCCTGGCCATTCTTCATTTCCAAAGAAATCGATCTCATGGTTCCGCAACAACTGTTGAGTGGCTAATGCCTTAAAGCAGGGGGCCTTATCGTGCAGAAGTGTGACCTGATCGACATCCATAACATTGTTTGGGTTTCTTAGAAAAGGAATGACATGCTGGGATAGAATAATATCACGAAAATACTGTCCATCCCAACTCTGACCATTTGGCTTCAGCACCCACATGAGCTTCTTTGCAGTGAACAAAACAAACACACCAACACAGTCTGGACTTTTTAATAATTCGCGATAATGTTCATTGTCATCGATTTCATCTGGTGTTGTGGCCCACACTCGATCATTTTGGTAGTTAGGCCGACGTGTTACGTAAACAAAAAATTCATCGGAGACAGCTAAATGCATGAAATCATCCACATCCCAATCTTGAAGATAATGGGCAAACCACATTCTGTCATCGATGTTAAGTTGAGTTTTTCTTGGCTTTGGAAGTTCATGCCAAGGCTTTAAACCTTGCCTATGACGGACAGTCGAATGATCTCAACTACGATCTTCAACACTTCGATCTCTAGAAAGTTTAGCACAGCTGTTTTTCCGCTTACGCGTACCGCTTTCAATGATGTCCTTTGTTTCCTGAGAGTGGCAAATTTGGGCGCCCAGATTTGGTTGTATCCATTTCACATTCATCCAAAGTTTTATTCCAATTTCTTTTGACGAAGTCCTCACTTCTTCGCAACTTTTTGGCAACCCATGAACGTGTTATAAAGGTGGCTCCAGCATCACGAGCTTCCCGAAATGTTATTGCTCGTACGCGATCTGTCACACGTTGCCTCTCCGAATCACCAATTAATTGAGAAGCCATTATATTATCACTTTATCAGCTAGAATAATTTTAATACCTGCAATAAATAAAGAATTTTATATATTTTTATAATCACTAAAAACTATTTCGATATAATTAAACATGTAAGATGCAAATGGGGGGGGGCTAAGGTTTTTTGGAACCCCTAAAAGTACAAGTCTTGAAAAAATTTTAATTTTCTATTTTATTTTTGCTAACTGATGAATTATTTCTTTTCTAGATTACTTAATAATTTTTAGATTAAGCTTAATCATGTAATCGTGTTAAATTCTGCAATGTTCATTTTTTCATACATTCTCTCTCAGTTGTAAAAGATGGTCATAACTTGACAAAACTCTAAATTAACTTAATTTTAAATTTTAAGCATTTAATTTTAATCCATAATAAAATGCATATTTCAATTTCCATTTTTAGTTAACTCTGCAAATCATGATAACATCAAATCTGTCAATATGCTGTTTAAGAGAAAAATATGACTTCATCTTCAAGTATCTTGCTTATCTGCCAGTATGCCGTTACAACCCAAATTTACCTTTATCTTCAAATATTTTGCAAAAAAAAAAATTCAGCCTATTGAGAATAAAAAACAACACAGGTCAACATTAAATAATAATGATATCACCAAATTGTTAGTATATAAACTCTTGTAATTTTTCAAATCATCATTCTGATTATTCTGATCTGACATAGAGGTTGAAGCATTAATCGGGGAACCGTCAGATAATTTAATAAGTTTTCACACAATCCTCCGAGCCACTACAAGAAATCGGAGTGTAGTATAAAAGACTACTGCGATTCCCTACACGGTACCAGCTACCCCAGTGAGAAAATCCGTTGCTATCACCTAACCACAACCACCATCAACCTCGAACCACCCAAGGCCATAGACGCAGGATAACATATGTATTACAGGATAACTGCCCTGTTCATACTGCCAGGATCATGAGACGGTGGTTTCAGGAACAACGAGATGTCGAGCTGCTGAACTGGCCCACCAAGGGGTGTGACCTAAACCTCATTGAAAATGTGTGGGCAAATGTGGTTAACGCTTGGGAGTCTGGGCGGGAGCGGACATCTCAACACCTGCTGGAACACACCATGGCAGAGTGGAAACTTCCGCACGAACCCACGAGTCATCTACAATCACGTAACATCTGTTCAAAATAGGCTACGAGCAGTGGTGGATTATCACTGAGGCTATTAAGGCTGAAGCCTCAGGCTCCCATGGTTGAGGGGACCCCAATCAACTGAGTTTCGATGATATAATTCGAGATTTCGCAAACGTCTTTGATTACATATGACAGAGTACACAAACTGACAAATTCCCTGTTTTATAGGCCCTAAAGTAAAGTTTGTTTAATACTGTTTGGTTTTGGCAAACGGCAAAATACAGTGTGTTAAGGTTCTTTTAAGTTTGTTTCTCAATTAACCTCAGCAACGTACATATAATTCGTGTAAATGTACTATGTACATCTATTGTTAATGAAAAGCTATAGAAAACGCCCCTCATATTCTTCATTGCCCCGGGGTCCCGAGGTGTCTTAATCCGCCTCTGGCTACGAGAAGTCATTAATAATAATGGAGGATGGACCAAATATTGAGTAATTGTGTATAATAATGTTATGGTTGTGATGTAGTAAATATATATTTATTTACCTGAACAATTTTCAGTTTCTTATAATTTGAACATTGTTTTGTATGTTTTAAGAAAATCCCTAAATTTACTTGATTCATGTTTATTTTTGTAATAAAAAATTGAACTATGTTATCACTCTCTGGATAGACCTCTTTCTGAATAATCTTTTGTTGATGATGCACGGACTTTAAACAGAAATGTTACTGCCTGGAGGAAAAGTCGATACTACAACTTATCTTACACTTTAATTATAACATGGCCACATCAAAATCCAATGATTGAAAGTTTTCAAAGTATCCCACGTTTGTGAAATAACCTAACTACTCTATTCCCTGAATTTAGGAATAATGGATGAATAAAATAAAATGCAGTCGTCCTAGCATTACCACCAAAACTACAGTGAACAATATATTTATCCTGTCAATGATTTTCAAAAACTAAAAGTATTACTATAACACGAGAGGGGGAGGAGGATAGGGAGGGAGTGATGGTGGGTGAGTGGGGTTTAAAAGTGACTACTTTGCGACCACATTTCGGAGAGGGTGGAACGGAGCTATTGCAGAGGACTGTACATATTTTGATGATTTTAGTCATACTACAATGATATGACTGTACAATAAATAATTAATATTAAGTACAATATATATTTCTACATGGAAAATTCTGCTGAACTCAATAAATATTTGGGTTTATTCCAAATTCAACTAACAAAGGAAATTTGAACGTAAATCAAACTATAGTTACAAAGTACAATAACCGCAACTGTTCAGAAGAAATAATAATAAATTACGTGAACACGTACAGCCAGTGGTGTAGTGCTACGGGAACGGCGTTCCCTTACTGTTTTTGGTAGATGGAACGGCGTTCCCTCACTATTTCAAGTAAATCCGAACTTACAAATCTCTAACGTCATGAAATTTTAATTCCCACCCCTAGAAGAAATATGAGAAAGAATCATTAACTGCTTCATTTCTTTTAGCTTCGGCTGAGGCAATGCTAGCCTATAAAGATCTGGTGAAACAGTCACCACGGCGTACCAGTTGTTAACTTTTTTTTAGTTAATCATTCCAGTTGTTAGCTATTTTTATTGATCGTACTGGATGTCGTGTATCTAATGACACTGGAAATACTGCATCTTCAACCTTGGAATATATCCTAATATCCAGTGCGTATGACCTCAAAATATCCCTGAAATTGGTCAGATTTCAAAAGATTTCCCGGGGGGCTTACAGTGCCCCCGGACCCCCAGCTGTATGGGCTCGCCGCGCTCGCCATTGTCCCCCCGCATCTGAGTAACACTTTCAAAATGCGTTCCCTCACTTCTTTATTTAGCACTACACCACTGCGTACAACCCTTTACTCTGGTGTACAGGGAATCACGGTACAATTCTTCTTTAAAAGGACGGGTATGGACAAATTCCTCGCAGAAACAATGTCACCGAAAAGCCTGTAACCTAATGCTTCAATAACATCTCCACATTCGTCTTCAAGATCTTTCAGTATCTTTTCTGGAATTACTTTCCTCCATAACTGCCAGTCTTGCGTTGATTTGGTTTCAGTGCCAAACTTGCCTATTGTTAAAATTCCATTTCCCTTTTTCTTCATGCTTTTCCTTATAAAATATGTCCAATCATATGGAAGTTTTGGTGGTACTTCATCGCCATAAAAAAAAACGCCACAATTCCAAAGATTTCCCTGCGAATTATTGAACAGAAAATAAATTAAAAAGAAGTAATTTGCATTAATTAAACCTTTAATTTATAACAATGATTAAAAATATATTACATTAATTACATTTGCAATAACCATTCCAAAATTTATGTAAAATATTATGAAAAAATTGAATGTAAAATTTAAGTAAATTCAAAACATTTAAACATAAAATGCTAAAAATTAATAAATGGTTAGATTTTAGATAAAAGAAGAATAAGAATTAAATGTAGGCAATACAGTTTAACGCGAAATACAGGGTGATCTAAAAATGTGTTCCAAAACTAATTTATTGCACATTACTTTCTGAGCAAACCTTTTCGGTACTTTACGTTGGTCACAGTATAAAACGTGAATCTTGAATATTACTCAATCATAAGTCTACTTTGGGCAAAGGCAAAGAGTTGTCCCAAAATATTAAAGATAGAATGATTGATTTGTGTAGTGATGGAAAGCCTGTTGGGAAGATTGCTGAATAACTTGCTCTGCTTTTTACCTACGTTTCAAACGCCATTCGTAAGTGGAAGTACTTTGGAATCACCAAACGGCGCTCTTGTAGTGAGCGACCATGAAAGATTCCCAACCGCCGTGCTGTTCGTAAAATCATCAAAGAAGCTACATCTATTCCTCGGCTAAATTCAATTGACTTAAAGCATTCTTTGAACCAAATTGGAGTCGATGTTCATCCCTCCAATGTATGCACGACTCTGGACGAGTTGCAAGGAGAAAATCACTGCTCAAGAAAACTCGCAAGGATACTCGTTTAAAGTATATACCAACGACCATCGAAATCATGGAATTGACTAAGACAGTTCTGTGGACTGATGAGACCAAGATTCAGCTCTTTGGCCACAGTGATCAACGGTATATCTGGAGGGAGTCTGGTAAAGCACTTGAACTAAAAAACACTATACATGGTCAAACATCGTGGTGGCAGTATTGTTTTGTGGGGCTGTTTCAGTGCTCCTGGGTTTGGTAGATTTATAGAAATGAACGGATACATGCATTCCAAAAAATATTAAGAAATCTTAGAAAATGTCATGCCTTCAGTTCGTCAGCTTTCCATGGGTTGCATTTTTATTATGCAGCAGGACAATGATCCGAAACAAATGAGCAACTCTACAAAGGCCTGGTTAAAGAAGAAGAAATGGAAGCTTTTGGAGTGGCCAAGACAGTCGCCAGATCTCAGTTTGATTGAGCGTTTGTGGTTTGATGATCCGGTGGAATATTATCGGGGCCAGGACATGTGTCGTTACATGGGGAAAGCGCGCGCGCACACACACACACACACACACACACCGGAACTCGCACAAGGAGAATAAAAGATTGTAACTCGTCCCTCCGTCAGAGAAGTGCAGGACTTGCACTCTTTCTGCTCGGCAGTGTTCGTCGAACGAAGAGGAAACTAGCCTCGCTTGGCAAACCCGCAAAATGCGTCTCAACAACAGAAATACCGTCCACCTTCAGAATAAGGCTGCGTCGTGGCCAGTGTCGTAACACCATTTCCAGTGAATCAGCGAAGTTAAGCAACATCGGATTTGGGCTGTAGTTGGATGGGAGGCCATCCTCTGCGTCAAGATTATGTAGCGACAATTGGTTCGGATCCCACGTAAAGCTGTAGGTCTCCTCCGTCATATGACCTTAGATGTTGTGAAGGTTAAACAACTTCATCAGAGCCTCACCGCTTACAGTCCGTCACCGTAACCATTGAGTTACCGAGCGCTGCAGTTGCAAACAATAATAATGTTTGGGGTTAACCTCCCTCGTAATGACGAAGGGTCATGTGATGGAGGGAGATTACAGCTTTACGTGGAATCCAGTAGTATAGCCGCAAAAGGGGAGAGTGCAGGAATGTTGCAGGTTATTATGTAATGTTGCAAAGGGGGGTGGGGTTGTTGCAAAGGGGGTGGGTGTTGTTGCAAAGGGGGTGGGGGGAAAACTTGGAGGCGGCGTTATCCCCCAAGAGAAAGGAGGAGGAGGAGAGAAAGGAGGAGAGGTGTTCACCTGGCAGGAGCCAAGTGCACATTAAGACTTCCAGCCGAGTTGGCGTTGTTTTATAGACTCCTAATTAGCCAGTTGGCGTAAATGGCTTGAGTTGCCAGATACCGCGATACCATTGTATACATTATTATAGACTCCTAATCAGCCGTTGGCTGGTTGTCAGATACCTCTTTTTAGCAGTATTATTGCATACATTATTATTATACGCCTAATCAGCCAGTTTGGCTGAGTTGCCAGATAGCGCCATGTATTCCATTGTATACACTATTATAGACTCCTAATCAGCCAGTTTGCTGGTTGTCAGATACCTCTTTTTAGCAGTATTATTGCATACATTATTATTATTATAGACTCCTAATCAGCCAGTTGGCTGAGTTGTCAGATACCTCTTTTTAGCAGTATTATTGCATACATTATTATATATACGCCTAATCAGCCAGTTGGCTGAGTTGCCAGATAGCTCCATGTATTCCGAAGACAGAGTTGCCAGATACCATTGTATACACTATTATAGACTCCTAATCAGCCAGTTGGCTTAGAAGGCTTAAATATTGCCAGATACCTGTTGTATACAGAATACCGGTAGTAGAAGGCATAACAATAAACACATGCATCATTCTTTTTATTATAAATATATAGAAAATAAATATACATTTGAGGAATATGCGTATAACAGAAATATATACACACAATTATGGATTATATATATATAAAATAAAATATACATTTCAATAAATATACATTTGAGGAATATGCGTATAACAGAAATATATACACAATTATGGTATATATATATATAAAATAAAATATACATTTCATATACATTTCAATATGCGTATAACAGAAATATATACACATAATTATATATAAAATATATACATTTCAAATAAATATACATTTCATATACATTTCAATATGTACATAACAGTACAGGAGAAATATACACACACACACAATTATGGTGATATATAAAATAAATATACATTTCATATACACTTCAATATGTACATAACAGTACAGGAGAAATATCAAGCAAAATATATATATATATATATATAAACACAAATCAATAGAAATATGCGTATAATCGTCAAGCAAAATATATATATACAATTCACTTTTTTTTCAAATACTAAAATCGGTCTTAATCGAGTTTACAATTACATCATTATTGCTCTGCATTACGCAGTCTATGCGGCTTAATAATATTTCACCCGCTTAAAGTATAGGGAAACCTGTATTCGATATGAATGGCTTTCATATCGTTTCAGTACTATTTTTGTCCCCACTTTACAACCGGTTGGCAAATCATCTTTAAATACGTCTAGAATACAATCAAAAGCACGCACAAAGAGTTCATCGTTAGCTACATTATTAAACACAAGTTTATAAGAATGCTTTTCCAATCGAGGGTTTATTCTACCGACTCGGGGCTTTTCAATCGTGAACTCTTCACTCAACATAACGGCAATTGAAAATAATCTTCTAAATCGTTACGGCAACTGCGCGTTTTATATAAGAAATAGTTCTTCAGGGTGAACGGTGTAGTGAGCTCAGCCTTGTACCGATCATTGCTTTGTACCAAAGTTCATGGTATTTCAAAGAGTCTAAACTTTTTATAAACATCCCACTAGACCATTCTCACCAGTCCTACACTCGGTAAAACCATCGAGCAGAGCAGTGTATGCGTTATCAAGAACTGTATCAAAATAAAATATCCGTAACAACGCGGCGTCTAATATAGGTTTCAGTTTAACGGAATCCGACGATTTCAAACATTCTGTCGAGGATGAAACGGTTTCGCGTAGGAATAAGAGCGTTATATCAGAAGCATTCTTCCACATCAGCCTATATCAATGCATGGCCAATCGTTATTATACACAACGTACATACAACGGCGTATGAGGGCGCGTCACTAATCTGCTCTCTTCTTGTACCTACGTTAGCAGGTATTTTATAACGATCATTCACACCACTTATCAACTATCACAAAGATTCTATTCATCTCCTCGATACTTAATAAACCCGTTTGTTTGTCGGTCTACATTCCGTTTCCAGTACATAGCTAATGGTACCGGAATTACGCCTGAACACGCGCAAACGATTTCGTCACGGACACATCGTACGAGGCGTTTGAGAATGCTGCTCAAAGGAAGTTCCATCGTATTC
This sequence comes from Bathynomus jamesi, assembly GCA_023014485.1. Lineage (NCBI taxonomy): Eukaryota > Metazoa > Arthropoda > Malacostraca > Isopoda > Cirolanidae > Bathynomus > Bathynomus jamesi. The sequence goes on from JAJOZX010001655.1 coordinate 843,339, forward strand.
GAGGAGCGCACGTCTACTCGGTTCAAGCTCTGAGATAACTATGAGCCTGTGAGGCACAGGCAGGAACGGTTCGACGGGGCTGCTGACTCGATGATACGTGAATGGGCATGTCGTACGACTCGAATTGTTGCACATATTTGTTTTCCGTTTCGTCACTACCAGCTACGCACTTTGGATAGAACTAGGCGCTAATCATCTCCACACTCCGGCGCACTATTTGAGAGGAACATATGCTCATATTTTTCTTCTACCATCAAACGATACTCGTCTCTAAAATCTGTTAAAAACTCACGCATGGCACTAGCCACAACCTCACTATGAACCTCATCATGATATACGTTAATATAGTGATAAAAACACCTAAGATTGTCCATGATCACGAGATTCACATTTCAGACGTAGGGTATGAGTAATCGACATGGTGTAGCATGACGTAATACCGCTTGTCACACCACCCATCCACAAGGCTCATTATCCATACCTGCTGCTTCTCTTCTGCACGCGTTGTTTCTTTTACTTCACGGTGTATGTGAGACTTTATAAAGTTTAGCCTGCAGCATACTTCAGCACATCGTCTGTGCAACGAAAGCCTTCAACAGTCTCACCAGAACATCCGTAGAGTATTTGTACATCTTGGAACTTCGCACAATCCAATGTGGTTTTAAAAGAGGCATAGGAGGGGGGAATAGGAAGTTTTTCGGTATCCACCCACATCCTCACACTTTACTGAATACCATTTCATAAACGTTGTGCAAGCGATATTAAAGGTAGCCATTTCAATATACGTCTGATCTGAATACACGTCTGATCTCTCGGGCTTACTGCGGTCGACTGACCACGCAGGGACTCCCAGATAGTAGCATGACTCACGCAGTGGGCGGAGCTTAGAACTTTCACCTACACACACACACACACACACACAAAGGAGAAAGTGAAACGCTATTTGATTTATTGAGATATTCATATATTTACAAATACGATTCGAGATATTCAAGTTATATACATATATTTACAAATAGATACGATTATATACAAGACGTGTGAGTTAGAAGCATCATTGGTATCCAAAGGGTACGGTATCATAGGTGCCAGGTAACTGGTAACGTTTCCTATAGGTGTTACGGCACACCATCGTACCCCTAAGTTCCTTCACGCCTCCCAGCTTCTGCGCCCGAAAATTGTGGGTGCCTACAATTAGTTGGTGAGGTTGCAAACATACTAGATCCTTCAACGACTCAAAGTTAACAACCTCCCGATTCGCATGGTTGAGCGTAATACCCTTTGCCTTCACGATATATTTCATTTTATCCCCTACCCTGACCCGTACCCCATAAGTCTTAGGTCCTGTTGAGATAAAAGAGTCGGCGTATGCGTCGTCCCCATACTCATCCTTGATCTCATCAGTGAGCTCGCCGAGGAACTCCCCAATAGCGGGCATGTAATCACCCTCCCTCTCTGTGAATATCACGCTATCTGTATCGGCATACAATACTCTCGCCCAAGAGAATGCAATAGACCCCAAAGTTTTATACGGGCGTAGGCTGTTGTGAAGCTCGCCACAGGTATGTTTGTAACCCTTGAGGTATCTGTGGCAAATTCAGTGTTGTACTTTATTACGTAAGTATTACCTACATTCACGATCTCCATGACCTCTTTATCGGGGGCATTGGCATAATCCAGACATCGCTATAACTTTGTGCCAAATGAATGTTCCCTCTGCCGGTATTCTGCGCAAATTTTCCCCATAGACGTTTAGACACAATTTTGCACTAAAGCGCTTGCCAGGATTCTTTACAATTTGGACACGATCAAGTTGTATACCTTCGCGGTCGCGGTAACGTTGAATATAGGCAGACTTTTCATCTTCGGTATCAACTCCTCGCGGATACCCTGATGCTTCAACCTTATCCTTCAAAAAGGCGTTTATATATGGTGTGAAAAGGTTGGGGAGCTTCTGAAACCTCCACACCTCGTGTATCTTCAGTATTCTATAACCATGGCGTACGGCTAGGGCCAGCTCAGGACTTGTATATACGCCTCTGATCTTACGCTGGTGGGGTATATGGTTACATTCGCCGTTATCCTCTTCCGCGCACTTCACGCACAGGGGAAACATGAGTTGTCGTCAATAACGACAGGTAAGATCGGCATCCATAAATTGCGTGGGGGGAGTACGTCTACGAAAGAGAGCCCAAAGTAATGATCATTCAAATTTTTTGAAAATTCATTGATGGATGGTAGGCTAGGCCCCACCAGTTTCTCAGGAGCGCCCACGGGGTACGGATTGCTCTTCATCATGTATGGGTATAAGAACAGAAATCGTAGAATGGAGCTTCACGCCCTCCGTAGGTGGGAAGTATAGTCTGAAAGGATTTGTACGTCCTCCAAACAAGCTATCACCACATTTGAGAGGATCCAGCACCATTGAACGCTTGATCGTTTTTATTTCCTCACGGTATACATCGTCTGTCCATCCGTGCATCATATTCATGCTCCCACAAGACTTTGTGAGTGAACTGTGATCCTATAAGTGATCGCGGGTGCGGGTCGATGCAAGACAGTCGGAAGGAGACCTACCGTTGATATCTCCGGTGACTCCGCACTCAGGACGGGGGCATCCATGCCACCAGAACCGTTAAAGGAGTACACAGTCTTCACACCAGTGACACGGTTTTCACAACCCATCAACCCAAAAAACACGTCCATTAATCTTAATGGGTACTTCACGTGTTGCGGGCGTGCTTTATGTATACACTGTTGTTGCTGCAGGTGTATGAGCCAGTAAATAGCCTTGTGTCCGTAACTGCGGGGGTTGTTTCGGTGAATAATGGCTAAGGTGTCTTTAGGTATGAAGTTATTCTTGAACACCGTAAAACATAATGATGCGATGGTGGTTGCGACTTGCAGTGGATCGCATTTGAAACGGGCTATGTACATAACTTCTAAAGGCCTGGAAACATACTCTAAGCACGCGCACATCATTCACGCAATAACGCTCACATTCATCAGCTATATTATAAGGGTTACTTTCATTAAAACTGTCGTAGTATCGATCAAAGTCTTCACGTTCATCCATGCAGTCAAAAATGTTTGGGGGGTGGTGGGCCTACGTAGTTTAAAGTCTCGCTGGTGAGGAAAGTGTATGGGAAGTATCCTTTGGAAACTTCAGCTGCTACTCCCATCACCTTGGGTAGCTTTGCTAATTTACAAGGTGTGAATAATAAAGTATCTTTAAATTGTACATTGCCTCTTATCTGCATCTGTATTAATTTGTTGCCTCTTTTCAATGGATCACCTGTAAATATCTCAGAGGATTCGTGTTCAAGCAACTCCTTATAAAGGAACTGCGTGTCAAACTTTGCCCCGTTATGGGCGAGAATATACACAGTCATTTTTTGAACTTGTCGGCTAACTTGACAATATAGGACACAAATAGTTTCACAGGACTATCGCCGACATTCGTTTTAAAAACGTTTGTCCGTTTACCGCATTTGGGCACTCGTCCATTCGATACCCATACACTCATCACAGATGGTCTGGCTCACAAGTAAATGTGGAATTACCTCTTTGGTTTCAGCGTTCGTATATGTTTCTATATCGTAGTACACAGTTATACAAGGGTATTTTAGGCTTAGCATCTTTCATAAACACACATGCTTTACTCCATCCGCCTTATATTCCTCTGGCATGTAGGACAGTGAATTACGTCGCACTTGTGCTTAAATTTTCCCCAATTATCCATTGTGTGAAACATACCACATTCACAGATTCTCATTTTCCTGCACGTACCAATTGATTTATGGAGATCAAAGCAGCTATTATTGAAAAAATGTGCGTCTACACACATCACAGTCTCTCTTCTCCACTACACGGCTTTCACATTGGTGCTTTTACACGCTCACATACCATGTGACATTCTTTACATGTCTCACTATATCATCCGCAAAACTCGAGGCACCCCTTACACAAATCATGATGTCTCCCATATTTTCGACTTTGTCATAACTCGCGTAAAGCCCCCTTATATACGGATGGGGAGATACGTTGTTCCTGACAATCCTAAAAGAAGTAGGGGCCTTGTACGATCTCTCACACAGCTTTTAAAAACATACACAGTCCGGCGCGATCATCCAAACCAAATATAACTATGCGCACATTCATTTCTGTTCTACCTTTCTCAGCTCTTCAGGACCCATATTACAGTCAAATCAAGTCACAGTCTACAGCTATTTACGGCACGCTCAACATCGTAGGCAGCAAATTTTTTGAGTCCGTGTATTTTGTACAGTAAACATACGTGCTAAGAGTACTGCTATAAGCCGCAACACGATCGACG